>JABFFJ010000117.1:0-75151 GCA_013623715.1 Fusarium verrucosum
ATGGGATGGGATGGGATGGGATGCAATGAACAAAGCAAAAAGCAACCTTGCAACATACTAGGTAGGCAGGCAGGGAATATGTCCCTCATCAAGGGGGCTCTATGGAGGTGGTTCCAGCTTCCAGCGCTTAGAAAGACGCAGGTAGATCTGGCCTGGCTCGCTCAGCATCTTGGGTCAGGGTTGCTCAACTTTGCCAGAGAAAAAAAAGAAAAGAAAGATCACAAGCTCGGTTACACCTTCAACAGCAAGAGAACCAGTCCAGGATCTCCTCACCCCCTTCCGCCTCCAAGCTTCCGCCCGCTGGCTCCAGACACAGGAACTGCCAACGGGGAGCGATTCGTAGGCGTACAGTGGATCCATAACTCACGTCTGCGTCGGGCGGGCTGCTGTAAGACTCTGTCCAAGTGGAATAACGCACAGCCTCATCTTCATCTTGAAGTCGTGGCGCATAGAATCAACAGACAGAGCAGAGCAGACATCCAGCCACATCGATGCCTTGGAATTCAAGACAAGACAACTACGGGATTACCGTCCTGCGAACTGAGCTCTGGGGTGCAGCACAGGCCGCAGTTGATACAGATCTCGCGATGTCAGTGGATGGAGAGTGACTACCTATGCTCCGCTTGATGAGTTGTCTCTGGAAGTTGCGCACACACAGTCCGAATACGGTAGTCAGGTCAGTGAGTGTAAGTCGATGGCCAGTGAGCCAAATTGGAAATATGTGCCAAGTCCCAGATCCCAAGCCCCCAGCCGAGCGCTGGGTACCGTTGTCTCGAGCGAACATGTCTGTATTTAGGTCGAGGGACAGGGGTTGTCTATTGACCGAGCGAAGGGGAATGGTGAGCTTGACAGCTTTTTACATACAGAGTACTAAGTTAGGTTGAAAAGTTTGTTTGCAGTTGACCAGGAGGGTGTGCGTGCCGAATTGGCTTTGCGCAGGATCGGCACATCACCGCCTCATATCGATTTGACTATCCTACCTAGGTAGGTATGTAGTCGTGCATAGCGCTACAGTAAAGCCTGCGGGCTTGAGCGAATACCCGATTCTTTCGAGAAGCAAGAGCATGTTCGACGGATGTCTTCAAGAAAAAGGAGCACCAAGGGGGTGTGAATCTTGTAGCCTGTAAGCTTTGTGTTCAGCCAGTCTCGCTGATGGCCCATCCTGGTGACTGGGTGGGCGACCCAATCCAAACCGCGACCCTCTTTCTGAATCTCTGCAACGATCAATCATTGTGCACTAATAACATGGACGGAAAACCAACATCTTCCTGGGCCGCTTGACGGACTTTCCCGTTTAACATACTGAGGCCATGCGCATCTTCACTTTGTGTCAAGTTGGCAGCCTGGTTATTAGAAGGCATCGATTTACACCAAGTACTGCTTCCAAGACAGGGAACAAAGTGACGAAGATTCAGATCGGGATTTGTTTGAATTCAAAAACAAACGTTTCGGTCGTGTATCTAGTGACCAGGGAGGGCAATGAAGATCGCCGCGTTTCGAGATCATCTGGACTGGAAGGTTATGCGGTGTGCATCTCGACACGTTCCACTGGCGTCATGACCGTCATCCAGCCCACGCGAGCAACGCAGGTACTGTAGATGTTTGTTATCTTTGACAATGCCGTGGCTGCCGGGGAGAAAATTAAAACTCCGGGGGGGCAAAAGTGACACCCTGCAACTGTGATTGAAAAGCGAAAGCCCCATTCAAGCTGAGATACGGAGTAGAGGGTGTTTCAACATGATGCAAATAGAGGTGGGGTACAGCTGCAAGTCTACCCATTTGACGACGGCTCTAATCAAGCGGGTGATCAAATTAAGGAACCGCTAACCTAGATGGATGGTGCACTCATGATAGCCATAGATGCAATGTCAAAGGGGTTCGCTCGTGGATGAAATGCACATGGAGTTTGGACTCCCTGTCTTTGCTAACTGCTGTGAGCATGGTCCAGCCGAGTTTGGTGTTGAAGTTGCTAAAGTTTTGAGGCCCCCCATCATCTCAACCAGGATTGGCGCTTTGACTTTGACAAGGAGCAACGCCAATCAAGCATCTTGACAATGTTGGTCAACTTACAATCGACACAGCCGAATCTCAGGAACCCTGCCCTGAAATTCGGCCGCCTCTCAGTCGTATTCGACCTGCAGATGATTACGGGCATAACCAAAATCTGTGGAATCGTGAGCCGGGTGATAATAGATCTTGGCAATTACATACACACGGGCGACGCCACATCAATGAAACCCATGACGGATATCTTCTGGCTGTCATATAATGTCATAAGTATTGATGATAATTGGGTCGCATGGTGACGAACTGTGGCTGCTGTCAATATGTACATAAGTTAATATGCCATATACCGATAACTACATATGCCGTTAAGTGGACTGGTCGAGATCGGTGTTAACGCCTGCCTGCAATCAAGTACTGCTAATTGTTGTTTGGATGCTATATTTACGCAATTATTTATAGATATAATCTTTTTGACTTTATACATGCAAGTAGAGAGAAATCATAAACATTCACATAATTAGTCCTTTAGAGGAGGGGCATCGCAAACCGGAGAATGTCAAGTTGTGATCTAACATTAGTACCTTGGTCAATAAAAGTTCTAGCTCGTGTTGGGCTGGTCATTTTGGCAGGGGACGTAATCCATCGATATGTACTCCGTATCAGAAGAACGGTCTATCTCCCTTAGGCTCGCACTGCAGTCGACGGGTGGCTTTTGTCCTGACTGCCTGAGTGGGCTGAACAACGAGGCTTGAACTGCGACGAACCAGTAAACTAACATCTATCTTCAGAACTACCCGTACCTATCCGGCACTGGATTCTGCAGTACACAGGGCCACTGGAGACCCAAGCTTCCATGGATGGAAAATAGAGGCCTGCATCACCATAACACTCACTATGGCACTAAATCCGTGGTGTGGTTGGAAATCCTGCATCCGGCCACTTATGGACGAATTTACGCGGTACTGCACATAATACCGTCATGTCTTCAAAGCTTGATCCTTGGGCTCAACACTGTTGGCATTTTGTCGAATCACAGCATTCTCTCTTAGTTGGTGCCTGAGACAACAGTCTTAGATGAGCAAACTCCAGGCACAGAATTATTTAGTAGATGGATTGTGGGTTATCTTTGCTGTTTGATCTCACCTGCTGTGTGTAGGAAAACAGGCGAGAGCCGAGTTGCTGGGTTCAAGGTTACGTTGACTGCCCTACATGAGGTTCTTGGGATAACCTGATCTGACAACCATTACCTTAGTAGACAGGGGTGGCATGTTGGCGAGGCTTTGGAGATAGCGGGGAAGTCTAAGACATATCTCAACACGGACTTGGAGAATATACATATGTAGAGAGAGAGACAAACGCGGTGAGATGCTGAGTGAACCTTCCGACTGGCTCTTTGAAAGTGCGAATTCCTGGGGAAAAGAAGTTACTACACGCGAAACCAATCAGCCCTTAGTGGAAAGGTGCGGCTGATCTACAAGGGGGATCAAGGCTTCGAGAAGGTCTTGTCTCGTCCAGGTATTGCAACTTGCAACTGCACATTCACACAATTCTTGGTCATTACATGGCATACCCATAATTCAAGTGGATGTTCGAAATGATGGTGACTCAGGGTGCGTTCCTAGAGGGCCACAGGAACCAGCGACGGGCACGTCTGACATTGAGCGACACCATAGCCAATCCCAGAGGAACACCCAGTTGATCTTGTGAGACGGTTACAGGGATCGTCGCGCATGGAATGTTTCCAGAAGGGAGTGGACACGTAAAGGAAGCCTTCTAGAAGATCAGCGCTTGCGAGAGTGTGGGCTGCTTACATGCAGACCACCCCTAGCAAGCTGAACCTCTCCACCTGATCTTCAGTCTGCACCTCAAGTTTGAAGATATGTGCTGCAACGCAGTTACGGCCGCAAGAGTAGGGCGCATTGATCACATATAGCCCTGCGAAATGGTGCATGGATGGTTCTGCGCTTGAGTATCTCGCGTCCATGACTGTATCATCCCAACAGTTGCACATTGGTAGGGCGATGGGCGCCCATCACGTCGATAGCCAGCGGTACTTGCCAGCCTATCATAAGCGTGCAGTGTGTTGCACTACTTTGGCCGTCGATGTGACTCATGATGCAGTAGTACTTGTGTCGCATTCTAGAAGCAGCAAGGAAGCTTTTCGACCTGTCATTGTATTTCGTCACTGCTATGTGTGGCCTGGGTAGGTAGTTTACTTGTTGAGATAAGGACTACAGTCTGCCTTGCCGCATCTCAAAGAGCACAAAGAAAGCCTTGAGGCCCGTCAATTCCTTTCCAGACTCAAGTCTTCAGCCATCCAATGTCAAACAAATTATGCTCTTGTACTAGCACATCGTGATAGCAAACCCGACCTACTGCGGCAGATAGGAACTCAACCCCGTGTTTCAGCAGCATACCGTCATCAGCCACGTTACTCTACGTGACATGTTTCCCATCTGCAACTCGGAAAGCTCGTTTCTCAGCCTCATTCGACCTCTTGACAGCCTGTACAAAGCCGCATCGGAATATATCGTGTTAGCACAGTCTTGAATGCGTTGCTTCGGTCCATCTGCCGCGTTGAGGCTAACACGGCTTGAGGGAGTTCGCCTGGTTCCTGTCAGTCTGGAAGCACGACTGCCAGTCGCACGCATTCAAGCCCGTTGGTCTTATGACCGCCGTGGTAGATACTGGTAAAAGCATGCCACACTTTCGCCTCGATCGCACCAACTGCGCATACCTCGAGACTGGTAGAGCAGCTTACCACGCAGTCTTGATGAAGCTGGTGTACAAAACACTGGGAGTCGCCGATGCAAGCTTCTTCATGTGTATACATATACTCGGAGACTTCTAAGCCTACAATTGGTCAATTATACAAGCAAACAATGACTTTTCAATTGCCTGAAGGCTGGCCTATGATGAGTTCATGCGACTGGTCAATGCTTACACAGCACTCTCGTTGAAGCAAGTCTTGTGCTGGGCCATCGCTATACGCATAAGGAAGAGAGGTTTTGTGCACGCGACAGACAAGATGTTTCATTTCGTGCTGGTCATTGAGTCTGTCTCAATGTGCGACCAGCACATGTGCCAGGAGGGAGGCTATAATAGACTCAGAGCCTCAAATGTCTAGTTTTTGTACACAATTTCGCTGAAGGACAATGAGTACCGTCGTGTGTGAGTTCAATTGAGGCAATTATTGTTATTTGTTGGTGCACTTCTTGGCTTTGGGGTTGAGACTTGCTGCCACGGAAATGCGTCGATGGCTCAGCATCGTATAACATCCATATTTGGGTGTTAATTACTGATTTCGCATGATCCCGAAGACCCTATAAAGCTTAGAATATAGGTTCTTGAGTAGTTAGGCGTACAGAATAGCTCGCCATTGTGCTGCGAGGCGTATCTGGGTGATGTTTATTTGATCTTCACCAAGGAGGCACAGTCAAACCCAGCCCAAATCATTCAAAGGCTACTGCATAGGCATTAGTAGAGCCGCATAATCTTTATAGCTTACCACAGTGGAGAAAAAGCACGTTCTTGTCTTCTCGATGGTCGCTCAGGAATCCTATCAGCTGGAGACAGTACTTATGCCGGCCTACCAAATCAATATCTCTATGCGAACAACAAGGTTACGAGAAACTAGTAGAAGGTTCCCTGGTGATTGTCTTATTTTCAAGAGACCAACACGCAAGTAGCATAGCATGTGATTTATAGTTAACTGTCAAGGACTCAAGATTATGGCCAGCCCCTCTATAAGACTCCTCCAGTTGAAAGATACATATACCGTTTTCCACTTTAATTGAGTCAAAAAGTCTATTTACTGATTATTTTGGTACTGAATTTCGAACTGCCAAATCAGGCATGACCAATGCATCTCCCGTTCATAGCGTTTTGATACGCATGACGGCAACTTCAGGAAATGTAAAGAATTTATTCACGAATGATCATGGAAAGATGGATAATCTTCTAATGACAGATATTAAGGCTCTAGAATAAGATACAGTTTGTGTTGATGGTATCTCTGGAGAAAATCGACTGGTCCATACCTGCCCCTGACGAAGCAGTATTTGTTTTTCAGCACTGCACAAATATAAATGTTCATAATCGCCTCGAGTCTAATTGACATATAATATGTCGATAGTTTACTTTATAAATTAGTTTCTAAGCTTCCTGCGTGTTTTACGATGCTAGAAGCTGGTTTAAGGTGAGACGAAGACAACATATGGCATTGTTTGGATATGGCAGGCTATTCTGAACCATTCATTATCTGTCTTTAACTTCAGAACTGGCACCTACTTTTGCCGAGATCTAAACTTAGAGATGGGGCATTGTATATGGACTCAGAGGGGCATGATGCCTCCACAGATTTCTCTACTCGTCGTACATATTTTTCAAAGACTTGCGTTGTACTTGAAATAGCTACAACCAATTAGGTTCTTGGATAAACATATCAATTAGTAGTCTATGTATGTATTGGCTCAAAGTTATACATATGTTAGTCTCTTCCCTAAACTGCACCTCACAGGCATCTCACAGAACACGATTCTAATGGTAAACTGAAAAATATAACGTCTTAATAGAACACGCTGGTATAATAACCATAGCCTTGCTTTCTCAGGCGGGATCTCTATATAAATACTCCATACAATACTGCCCGTTATAATCAAACATATACCCTTGTTCTTAAACAATGTGCGCCTTATACTGTTTCAAAGCTCTTCTTTGGCTTTTATGCTGTTTGCACCGCCTCAGTGCATCTGTCGGGAAAATAGAGAGTCACTGTTTGCCTCTCAAATTTGCGGGTGGTCTGGATGTGCCGTCCGCATATGTCTGTCAAAATTGTCTTTCCGTGAGTAGACATGGCCTGACATGGCCTTGCGGCATCCGTCCACCTTGCATTGGTAGCCCTCGCCCTTTCGATGTGTACGCATGTGCCTGGTAAGGTCTTTCTGAGTAGCAAAAGCCTTGTCACATCCGGAGAAGAGACATGAGAAGTACTTGATGTGGTACTTTTGATGTTTTCTATATGAGTGATTAGTTGCCAGTGTTTGAAATAGGGCGAAACTTGAGCTTACGCGAGATCGGATGGACGTCGGAATGCTTTGCCGCATTGGCATCGGTTTTGGTCACTGCTCTCGGACGGGCTCATCCAGCCGTAGGAGTCGTCTTGTAAGTTGGGCGGACTAGAAGTGGCGACTGAGGATGAAGATGGTGGTGCACCACTGTGATCTTGAGACTGCCACATGTGTTGATGATCGTCTGGTTGCTGAGACTCAGTGTACTCTCCTGGTCTGTAGGAATAGTTTGAGCTTGATTGGCTGGTGTAGTAGCTACCGAAGGCGTGGTAGCGAGGATCTGATGTTGTGGGTTCGTTGTAGTAACTCGAAGACGATGAGCCGGCCCATGCGTGGTGGTAGCGGGAGTCAGAGTCAGAGTCGGAGTGGCGAAGCTGATCCGCGGATATTTGGCCGTGGTTGTGACTGTAAAAGGTCATTTCGGAGAATAAGAATTGCTTGTGGATGGTAGTAGTGCTGTGTCGATCTGTTCTCGGTATCCATAAGCGGGTAGACAAAGCAATTAAATTCGCCTTTCCGTCCGCCGTCTTTGGGTAGCTAGCCTCGATAACAGATTGGGCACGGAGGAAGGCATGTTGTCTTTGAGACGATTGACAATGGAATTGTAGCCCTCCGTAGGGCTCTGGAATCTAGGCAAGCCAGCATGATGGATGGCACGTATGTACGGCCTGGATGCAGGGGAGCCGGACCAACGCAGAGGCATCGGGACCCAGTGGACGGCCCGCTAGCGATCTGCTTATGATAGACGAGAGATCCTGTAGGGCAAAGGCCAACATGAGGTTTTGGAGAGGCCCACGTCAGAGGGGTCAGAAGTTTAGGAGGGGCGGGCTAGCTGCAAGTGATGCCCAACGCAATACGACACGTCGTCCGAAGGGGCCAATTGCAGCAGGACGCCCAAACCCAACCGTCACCTGCGGCCAATGATAAAAGGTAAGCCTCGCTTCTTTTGGAATTCTATACAGGACCCGACCTGCGTCGACACCGAGTTTCAGCTTAGGCAGGATTGGTCTCATGAGCACGATTCACTGGGCATCGATAGTGACAAGTGTGGGTTGGGAGATGGCCCTATATGCATCTATCTCGCCCGGTATCATCATCATCATCATAATGATAATAATAGGAGACCGGTCCACGTGGACCCGTTTCATTAACCGGCAGTGTTGGGTGCCAGTTTCGAAGGTACAATCGTCACTCACTACGGCTCGCTGGCCATGAACACGATGCTATGAGACCCTTGATATCAGGCATTGTAGAACCACGAGACAATTGCATACTGCACCCCGACGATATTATAGGCCAAAGTGATGTGTTATCTGTCGATCATCTCGGAACGATCCATTTACTATGTACCTAGGTAAGATATAGTGACTCATGTCTCGGCATATGTCACTGGTAATCATGTATTTGCTCCAAGTTGACGTGAATGGAATCAAACAAGCTGAACAACAGGGCAGTCAACGAACGTAGACAACACGTATGAGTTGATACTTTTGAGTAGTTTACGGCCAAACCAATATCATTCTTGTTACTAATTCTAGAATCTAAAGCATTCTAGAATAACAATATTCAAAAAACCAGGGCAATATAATTTACCATGTCTAATCTTGGTCAATTATGAACTTATGTATACTAGAACGGCTCTATGTGAAACACCTTGTCCGAAAACTTTATACGTTAATAAATATTCTTCAACTACACGTCAAATTATATATGACCCTATTAGCAGACAGACTATTGTAGTTCTAACGGTTCGCACTATTAAAGTTGATAGTCCAATCTAGTCGTCGAAGGTTGGAAACCGTCATTAGCTTGACGCTAGGTAACAGGTACAGCCCATTCTACCAGGGCAGGTACCTAAGTACCTAGGTATGCAAGCAAGGGACGACCCGATGTCAAATTGTCCCATCTCCAGTTTGTATGCCCAACTAGGTAATGTTTTCGTGTAGATCTGTTGTCAATATATCATTCGTAGTATTAGGCGGGCTCTGCAAGTTTTATTCACCTGACGATTCCATCTCTGTCTACGCGTCCTCCTGGTCGATCAAAGAGCTAAATTATCACTTGGACCAGGAACACGCGGAAAGGCACGACTGGCTCTACCGTGATCAGATGCTCTGGGGCAGTGCATGCTTGGCCAGTGGGTCAAGCTCTACATCATACATTGGCCGACGTCGTATGCATACGGAGTACAGACTGTTTATTGGGTTGGCAGTGGATTTACACGTGGTAACTTGAAGATATTGTAAAGAGAAAACTAATCGCCATCTACACCTCGCAAGATATGTTTTGCAAACCTCTTGGACAGGAAAAAAATGACAGGTAATGTAGGACAAATACCTACCCTGAAGTCGTGTTAATGTTGCATCTCATGACCATCAAGCCCGCACTGTGAAAACACGGGATGACGTTGCCGTTGCCAAGGGTCTTGGAGTCTTGGACTGAGCACTACGTAAGGTCCCTGGCTTTGGCGGGCGACAAACCCCCACCAACATGTCTTCTCTTCCATCTTTCTCCTCTCCTTTACTCTCTTTCTTTCAAGACGAGAGCTTTGAGCTCTGAATAGACCCACCACCGGAATCCTCGCCATTGTTATCGCTGTCGTCATCGACAACCGCGACGTCAATACAAGATGGCGGCTTTTCTGCGCGGCAAGCAGACGGGTATGCAGAATGACCTATCAGCGAGCATCAGACCCGAACTCTTCATGCCCGACGATCAGGCTCGCTATGGCATCAACTCTCAAATCAGGTACCGCTCACTCCATCTCGCCTAACATGTATCATGGCCCAAAATGATCCAGCTGACCCTCAAATTTTCGTCACAGCTGCTACGCATACGATCCAGTCCAATCCCTCCTTGCTATCGGAACTGGTGAGAGCAAGTTTGGCCCCGGTAAGGTCTACATCTTTGGACAGCGACGTGTGCACAAGATTCTCGAGCCTCCCCGAAACACATCATTCCAGATTGTGCAATTCTCGGCCAACCGCCTTGTTACCGTCGACGCGAAGAACGAGTTGGGAGTATGGGACCTCGACACGGGCGAGCGCATCGCCGCCTTGGTCGTCGCCGGCCAGGTCGTCTCTTTGGTGACTGATCCTATGCTCGACTGGGCTTTTATCGGACTCTACAATGGAGACATCATGGCATTTGATCTGGACAGAGGAAGTTTGGCTCGTTCTTTCAGGCTGCCCAATTTCTGGAAGGAGAAGAACCCTGGCGCGACCACTTCGAACCTCATAACCATGTCTCTCCATCCCAGAGACGTTGGCAAACTCCTCCTGGGATATACTCACGGTGCTGTCGTCTACTCATTCAAACAAGCCAAGCCCGTCAATTACTACGAGTATGTGGTTCCGGCGGGCGCTCCCGGAGGCAACGGCGCCGCTACTGAGACGGTTCGAAAGCCTCGACTTACACATGCGCTGTGGCACCCTTCTGGTACATTCATTCTGACAGTCCATGACGATGCAAGTTTGGTCTTCTGGGATCCCAAAGCTGAGAAAGTTGTCATGGCAAGGACGCTGACTGACTTCAATGTCGACCAATCCTCGGCTGAGACACCCACACCCGTTCTGCCCGAACCCATCACCAAAATTGCCTGGTGCTGTAAGGAGAATTGCGACGACAGTGGCCTGCTGATTGCAGGCGGGCAACGCCCTGATGCATCGCCAAAGGGCTTGACATTTATTGACCTGGGGCAGACGCCTGTTTATGCCACATCAACCTGGCAAGTATTGGCAAACTACTGCCGAGGTAAGCGGCAGGTTCCTCTCCCTCTTCCTTCTGGTGCCCGAGCGATCGACTTCCTTCTGATCCCGCGATTTTCTCCCCATTTTGCCGGCGCACAAGATCCAATTGCAGTCATCGTCCTCCTCTCGTCCGGCGAACTTATCACACTAAGTTTCCCCTCTGGTTATCCAATCAGCCCTACCAATCAGCTTCACCCGTCCGTTTCCTTTGTTCATCCGTTCGTCACGAAGATCAACGTCTCATCTCTCGAACGTCCCCGATGGCTCTCCATGTTTGAGAAGCGTAACCAAGGCGAACCTCTGCTTAAAGGAGGCGCTGAAGCGACGCGACCCCGGAAAAGATTCGAAGAGAGAACTATAATTCAAGCTGCCCATGCCGACAGCACCATCAGGATATGGGACTCCGGTCATGCCGATGAGATCGAGAATGGCACCCAACTTCAAGTGGACGTTGCACGAGCACTGGATCGATACGAGGATGTAGACATTACTTGCATGAACATGGCAACCAGCACGGGAGAGTTTGTCGTGGGAACACGAACAGGCGAGGCCATTGTCTATCGCTGGGGTCAAAATCGCTTTTTCGGCAAAGACAGCGCGCTCCAGCTCGATCCAAACCCCAAGGGGCTCACAGATATCAGTTCGAGAGCAGAGCCTGGCCTAAAGGAAGGGCTGCAGCCCCTCGTTCTCTACGAGATGATGATGGGCCCTATCACAGCTGTGCAGGTTTCCAATGTTGGATTTGTGGCTATAGGCTCAGAACTTGGGTTCCTCACAATTATTGATCTTCGGGGGCCTTCTATCATCTTCCAGGCACCTATGACGGACTTTGCCAAACCAGATAAACGAGCTTCGTTCCTAAAGAGCCACCACAGTTCTTCATCCGACCCTCAAAAGGAGTGGCCAGTCGTGATTGAGTTCGGTGTCATGACCTTGGACGAGGACAAATATTCGAGCATTTGCTGCTTTGTGGGCACAAATCTAGGTAAAGTGATCACGTTCAAACTGCTGCCTGGGAAGGAAGGGTCATACTCTGCGCAACTCGCAGGCGTCGTATCATTCGATGGCAAGATCATTTCACTCAACCCCATTGAAGCTGATACAGGCAAGCCTGCCATTGCAACGGGGCCAATTGTGGCCGGCCTCAGAGAGGGACACCAAATCAATGGCGTGCTAGTTGCAGGTAGGTTGATCCCAACCAATGATTGTGACTGAAATACAAAACTAACCGTCGTGATAGTTACCCAAACCGAAATTCGAATCTTCAAGCCGGCCAACTCGAAGGGCGCTTCAAAGGAGTTTGATGATATCCTCTGTGATTCTGCTTGTGTAGCAGAGCTCGAGTTACAGGGCTTTGCTGTTGTTGGCGTATTTGGTGATCGAACTGCTCGTGCATTCTCGATCCCTGGTCTCAGAGACATCGGAAAGGCCGACCTTCCCATGATAGATGTGACGAGAAGCACAAATTCGGTTGTTACGCAAACCGGTGACATCTTTGCTTGGTCAGGACCAAGTGAGCTGGCCGTGATGCACGTTTGGGGAACGGGTAAAGGACCTCAACAGTCTCCAGACACACTGATTAACCCCGAACTCGAATGTCCACCTCGGCCAACTATTTCAAATATGCAGTGGATTTCTGGCAGCCAATACATCTCCCCTACAGATCTAGATCTGCTGGTTGGTGGCCCGGACAGACCACCCAGCAAGCGGATGATGGATGCTGCGGCAGCCGAGCAACGTGCTGCTCGGACGGGAGAGCCGGCTCCGGCCGGCTCGAGCAGCCAGGAAGGTTGGGGAGACTACCTCACAAGGCAATTGAACGAAAGGACGGAAAAGCTGAACATGATGGGTGATAACATGGAGAACCTACAGAACAACAGCGCTGGGTGGGCAGATGATGTGAACAAGTTCCTTAACAAGCAGAAGAGGAACGTCGTGATGGGCGGACTCAAGAGCAAGTTTTTCTAATCCAAGGTTAGAATGTTCACGACTTATCATGGTAGACAGGAAAACAGGCCAGGTTCTTTACAATTAGATACCAAGTGGGATTGTTTGATTTACGGGTAACTAGCGAGCAGCTGCTCCAATATATCAACTGGAAAGTCGCATTATTTCTTACAATATGAGTGTTTGAAGAGTACGACAGGGTTTTATTGAATGAATGCACTGACTTAACCATATAACACCTTGTGGCAAATTACCACCCCTATTTGCATGCTCAGAATGAAAGGAGGAGTCCCAGAAGAGCGACCATGTTATCGATGTGGCGGAACTTCGACACCACGAGTAGGCGTCCAATGTGACCCGCTTGTGCCCGGAGTCAAATCATTCTGGAAAGAAGGATTATTATTTCTCGAAGGTAGCTCAATCCGTGGTTTGGGCTGGTCTTTGATGTCGACCACTTGATCGGCGGCTGTTCCCGCCGTCTTGGGCTGGTCGTCAGGGCCGAAGTAACTGTCATTGCGTTTGGAATCGAATTCGAATTCAAATTCAAAGCCCGAACTCTCGAGACTTTTTTTTGGCGGGGGGTCTGAGGACATTTCTACAGGTTGAGTAGACGGCTTCTTTGCTGCTATGTTGCGGGGCCGAGTTGGTTTATCATTGTCTTTGACCGCATCGTAGTAGGCCCGCTCCCATTCGTGCACGAGACCCCTGAGACGAACCATCTCCTGATGTGCCTCGTCGCACTGTATCCTGGATGCGAGGGCTTGGGTCTGCGTGGCGTACACTTCACACTGGGAAGCTCTCCTGCCGACCTTTTGAGATCTTTGCTTTTCTCTCCTGGCTTTATAGAGAGTCACAGCTAGGTAGATGATGACAAGAAAGAAAATAACGAGACCGCAAGCGCAGCCAACAGCAGTGTAGAACAGCTTCTTTGGGTCGCCTAGATATGTCTTCGCCGCCTGACAGGATTCAGCCTGTGTAGGATCGAAAAGAGTCACTGCTGGCATAGTGAAACGCTTTAAAGTTGTTAGCGATCTGTTTAAAGAAAGGATACTTACCTAAGATACCGAGAAGCTGAAAAGGTGGTGTCTCCGATAGTTTTCTGTTGAGTAACATCCCAGTTGCTGTTGTTGATGAAAGGGAGATCAAGAACATGAGAGGAATATATAGAAGGGATATCCCTGTACCACTTGAGAGAAGCGAATAGCGATGCCAAGTGGTACAAAGAGTACAATAGGTAGCTATTGGCTTGTGACAAGGGACAGTCGCTTTGTTGGTCGAAGCACCAGAGGGAGGTTGAAAGGGCTGGTAGCGTGTTCATATAATGTGATCCAGACAAAGAGAGACTACAGAGCCATTATATGATTTCTCATTTTCAATTAATGAATAAGCGCGAGTTCGATAGTGAACGCAAGTCTTGTTCACAGTCTCATAGAATATCTTGGTTGCTTGGGATCAAGACGACGAACTCCTTTGAATTTGGTACATTGCACAAATGGAAACAAAGACCAAGAACACATCAAAATAGAACAATGCATTTCAAACAACCGGTTGATATGGATCGGATTTTGTGATTTTAGGCGATGGAGGAGAGGACGAGGCATAGCGAACTGGATCAAAATTAAATATCAAGGGCCAGGGAGGTTACGCAGTCATACGCAACAATTTAAATTGGGTGGATAAATGACAACTATAAGTAACAAGTAATTACAAGATGAGATAATTCCTTCCTAAAATCTTATCTCTTAGGTTTATAAGTTTCTCTTGATCTCTGGCGATGTAGTAACTAGTATACGTATTCAAAGTTCGGGTTCTCCTTATCCGTCATGTCCATAAATGCGGTAGTGTTGGCAGTGAAATCATGACCTGCTGCACGAAGAGCCTCACGTTGTTGCTCCTTGCGTCTATTCTCCCATTTGAACGCGTATCTGAAGACAAAGAAGAGAGCGAATTCGATGCAGTTGGCGACAAGGAGAGATCCAATACCGAGATGGTATGAGGGCGCTTGCTCGGGGCGGTAGAAAAATGGGCTTGCAATGTTGCCGACGCAGGCACCGAACCATATCATGCCAGAGACAATCATCTTTTTGGACTGGCCACCAGTGTTTGAGGTTATGAGGGAGAGACAGATAACGAAGGACGCTTGGTAGGAACCGGTAAGATAGCTTAAGCAATGTCAGAATAGAATAAAATTGTATCACGAAAACGAAATAGCACGTACAAGCAGATCAAACGGCCAACATAGGCATCTTTGGGGGCGAGGAGAAAGCCAAGTGCTCCAGCGATTGTGGGAATCATGAAAATAGCGCTGACGAGAGTTCGGCTGTTGGGTGGCATGTACTTATTTGCTAGAGCACCTAGGCCGATCCATATGACAACAAGGACACCCTGAGGAATACCCAGGAGAGCCGTATGAAGTGTATCAAAGCCAAGGCCCTGGATGACAAGGGTTGAGAAATTGGAGATTCCGCCGTTTGGGACATTAGAAACGAAGCCTAGTAAAGTGAACAGCCATGTCTTATAGTCAAAGTAGGCTTCCTTGATCTGTCCCCAGTTGATTATTCGCTGCTCGATGCCCGTTTGGTTGCGTCTCATCCGAGCGATCATGATAAGCTTCTCATCGTGGGAAAAGAACCGGATAGTACGAGGGGAGTTGGGTAGTAGCAGAATGAGGGCGATAGCCCAAGCAGAACAGAAGGCACCAACTACTAGAAACTCGTAACGCCAGGATTGAAGTGCTCCTTTTATGTTGCCAATGGCGTAACCTATTGAGAGCGCATGTTGTCAGTTATGTTTTGTTTAGGGGTCGAAGGACCAACCGATTAAACCTCCGCCAGCAACGCCAACGCCATTGAAAGCATACCAAGCCGAGATGCGACTGGGCTGTTCCTCACGCGTGAAGTACATTGAGGTGATGAGCATAAAAGCCGGGTCTGCAATAGCTTCAAATGCACCAGAAAGAATTCGAAGAGCGAGAAGACCGGCAAAGTTCTTTGCGGCGGCTTGTGCCATAAGAAGGGCACCCCACATGAATATGTTGAAAGACAGGTAGTAACCGGGAGGGCTGCGTTGCATCAAGAGATTTGAGGGGATGGCCCAGATTAGCCAGCCAAAGTAGAAGCTGCTGGAGAGCCAAGAGTACTCATCCCCTTTGAGGTCGAGGTCATCCTTGAGGCCAAAGATGGCAGCGTAGGAACTGGGCATGGCATGGCTGGTTAGATGTCATGTTTGTTCAAGTTATATGTCAACCCGAAACATACAGAGTTGTCTTGTCAACATAGTAGAAGAAATAGCAAACCCCTAGAACAGGGATTATAAGTCGGTCTAGTTTCCTCCTAACTTTCTTTTCCAAGATTGGGTCGATTGAATCGTCGGTTGGGTATTGTTCGAGCGCTTCGACATATATGCCGCCTCCTTGCAGTTTGTCAAGATGACCAAATTGCACGCTGTCAACTCTGGTGATGCCATCGTCTATTTGGTCCATCTCTTGATTTTGAGCCTGTCCCAGCTCGGCTTTGGTGGCGTTGGTTTCGCCCATGATGATTGCACTTGGAGAGTGTCTAATACCAGAGAATTATAGAAGGGGGGTGGCGATGTCAGCCTTTATAGCCCGAGTCTGGAGGCCGATAACGATTTGGATCGTTTCTTTGAGAATGGGGCATCTTGCAGTAGATCAGTGGGGTTGAAGCAGCTTAACCACCATGGGAAAAAGATCAACAACTCAACTTACAGTATGGAGCCAACTTCCGAGGTTTTCGGTACTTGATCAGACTTCCGATGCTATCAGTTTGGTCGAACGTTTCCAAGGAAAGGTGACTTCTTATTGATGGGCTGATTTTGGCTGAAGATCCCTCCAATGAAGCTGTTTCTCTCCCGCCATTAAATCCGTAATCCTGGGGTTAATGCCAGTAAGCGAGGAGAAACTGTGGAGAGGTTTGGGGTAAGCTCAACACCATGTTGATTGTTGACCAGAATCTGATCAGGAGTTCGATAAAGACATTGAGCTGGACTGAAAAGCCTGTGAGAGAACAAGCTGAGGCTATGTTGAGATAGTAAGGAGGATCTGTATTTACACCTATCGCAACTGTTTGAAGATTCATCAGTGACAAAACACAAGTGCAACATAAGAGTGTTCTAGGGGATGGGTATTTAGGGAATGCTTATCTTGGTGGGCAAAAGAGCTTATTCTGACCGCCCAACATTGCACATCGTGAGATCAATTTGCGACCTCATATCTTCCTTCCAGAATCAAATGGTAGCGTATTGACGTATTGTAGAGCTTGGTGAACTAGAGTCTCGATGTCCCGATCTGGGAGGGTTGCTGCAGTCGTGCTTGAGCAGAGCTGTTACTGAGATATCGGGAGACAATCAATGATCAAGTATCGCGCTATGAGATGAAGTATATATCCCGGCATATCTGTCTTGCATTCGTCATCTTGCGAGAAAGGAAGTTGCGGACTGGGGCGACATCAGATCGTCGATACCTGTGTGCCCGCGTCGTAAAGGGAGCATTAGGAAAGGTCGATAATCTGGCTTCAGATAATGGAATATGTCTCGGAGGTAAAGTTGCGAGAGATAAGCGTGTTGTACACACTTCCCTGGATGTCTTGGTCTACCGTTGATGGGGTTTAAGTTGGGACCAAGTCTTAGCTCCTCCTCCTCAGCCATTCCGTTTTCGAACCACATTCTATTCCGACCTGCATTCAAAATGGTTCTGGTGACACTTAGCGCCAGGATGTCTAATCTAACAAGACAAGCCTGTACTCCGTAGACCAGAGACATTTCCTGGGAGAAGTCAGGTAGGTCACCATAATAGAAATTCACATGGTGCAACCACCAAATATGGCCAACAAACATTGATATGCACCAAATCTATAACATGACAGTGAGCCAGAGCAGTATTTTACTTTCAAATAATGTGGTCCTTTCTGAGTGCCGCCATCATTAATATGTTCGCATATTAACAAGACCTCCACGACATGGGACAGAATGACAAAACAAGAATGTACAGTACAGCTAACTGTTGATGGCCATTGCATCTAGACTGTGAAATGAGCTTGAGATACAGGTCGATAAGTTATTGCCCAAGCCCCAAAGAAATGTTCGGCGTCACATAAGTACTTTGGACAAGAATCAAAACTCGTCCACTTTGCATCGCCAATTGCCCACTTTTACCCGCACCTTTGACGATGTGACAGGCCTGCCCCAGACTTTGCAGCAATTTAGCGTCGTAAAACGCTTTGCTACGGGTTATTTTATTCTGCGTCACCTAATTACCCGACATCGGCGGGGCAGCTCCTCCATCTCCGAAGCCGGACTGCCCCTCGTTATGCGGGGCAGACATTTTTGTTGACCTAAGCAAGCTGTTGGAAATTCTTCAGCTTCCAACGAGCAACTCTCTATTACACAATCAAAGATCAATTCATCGTCAGCAATGCCTCAATCCGCCCTTCTTCTCGGCTCTGGCTTCGTCGCCACCCCTGCCGTCGAGGTCCTCGCTAAGGCTGGTGTTCACGTCACCGTTGCTTGCCGTACCATTGCTAAGGCTCAGAACCTCGCCGGTTCCTTCGACAACACCAAGGCTATTAGCCTCGACGTCAACGACTCCGCTGCTCTCGAGGAGGCTGTCTCCCAGCACGATATCACCATCTCTCTGATCCCCTACACATACCACGCCGCCGTCATCAAGGCTGCTATCAAGGCTAAGAAGAATGTCGTCACTACCTCTTACGTCTCGCCTGCCATGGAGGAGCTCCACGAGGAGGCCAAGGCTGCTGGCATCACAGTCCTCAACGAGATTGGCGTAAGTACTCACCTTCACTTTCTAGCTTCTGCCTTGCTGACTATCTTAGGTTGACCCTGGGTATGCTTTTCGACGACCATCCTCGACACTGTTCGCTTACTAACATACGCTCAAGCGTCGACCACCTCTACGCAGTCGACTTTATCGACCGCATCCAGCAGGAGGGAGGAAAGATCAAGTCCTTCAAGAGCTTCTGTGGTGGTCTCCCCGCCCCTGAGAGTACGTTGCCCGCCTCAATGGCCATTGTTCAACGCTAATTGTCTCGTAGACTCCAACAACCCTCTAGGTAACCTGAATCCCAATCGCCGCTTACGACGTCATCACTAATAGCAAACAGGCTACAAGTTCAGCTGGAGCAGCCGTGGCGTCCTTCTGGCTCTCAAGAACAACGCCAAGTACTACGAGGATAACAAGGAGATCGACATCACTGGTGTTGACCTCATGGGCACTGCTAAGCCTTATCACACCGGCTATCTCGGCTTCAACTTTGTTGCCTACGGTAACCGTGACAGCACTGGCTACCGCCAACGGTAAGGCTACAGAGAATCACCTCCAAGAACAGTCAGTGACTGACCCTTATAGCTACCGCATCCCCGATGCCGAGACCGTCGTCCGAGGAACCATCCGTTACAACGGTTTCCCCCAGTTCGTCAAGGCCCTCGTCGACATTGGCTTCCTCCGTGATGACGAGCAAGACTTCTTCAAGCAGGCTATCCCCTGGAAGGAGGCCCTCCAGAAGTTTATCGGTGCTAGTTCATCAAGCGAGGAGGATCTGACCAAGGCCATCCTCTCCAAGACCTCTCTCAACGACGAGTCTATCAAGAGCCAAGTGTTGGCTGGACTCAAGTGGAGTAAGTCTTCAAATCGTTGACAATATTTCACGAGCGCTTGCTGATTAATTGCCACAGTTGGTGTCTTCTCTGATGTTCAGATTACTCCTCGCGGAACCGCCCTCGACACTCTGTGCGCCACTCTCGAGGAGAAGATGGCTTATGAGAAGGGCGAGCGTGACCTTGTGGTGAGTATCAATTGGAAACTTTGTTATATTCCTTCGCTTCATTCTAACTTACATCAAGTTCCTTCAACACACTTTCGAGGTTGTTAACAAGGACGGCAGCCAGAACACCTGGACTTCCACTCTTGTTGAGTACGGTGCCCCTGAGGGCTCCGGTGGTTACTCCGCCATGTCCAAGCTTGTCGGTGTTCCTTGCGGTGTTGGTATGCATCTCCCAGTATCCTCGACATTTAGAATCGATTGATGCTGACCACTTTTACAGCCACCAAGATGGTCCTCGACGGTACCATCACCGACAAGGGTGTTGTCGCCCCTGTGTACCCCAGCCTTGCCAGGACATTGATGAACCAGCTCAAGGCCGACTATGGGTGAGTTCTTGTGATATCATCTTTCCAATCTAATTACTGACAAGCTACAGCATCGAGTGTAAGGAGAAGATCATTGCTTAAATACATAGTTTCAAAAGTCGGCGACTAGACTTGTCATTCAAGGCAATCTACAGTCCTTTGCGTCAGCCAGAGTACACACATTGTACCACGAGGCCAGAATTAAAGTAAAATAAAAAGAACGAGAGAGACAGATGATGATTCCCAACTTGCGCAGTATTGTTCGTCTTGCTGAAGTGATATTTATTAGGCATTGCTTTATGTAACCCCCATTACCCCTTTCTATGCGTGAACTATAACGAAACAGAAGCGCGACCTCTAATTCCTCGTGTATGAATATATCCTCCAGTCCCAACTATAAAAGAGTAAGGGCAATCGCAATCGCAGCAACGGACATCACGAAACTTCCGCTCCGTGCTTTAACAGCCGAGTTGACGATGGTAGGGGGCTGATCTCCCCCGTCTCCGTCTCCGCCGTTTGATCCGCTAGAATCACCTCCGCTAGAATCACCTCCGTTGCCGCCGTTGCCTCCATTCCCATCACTGCCTCCATTGCTTCCATTGCCATCGGTGCCTCCGCTGCCTCCATTACTTCCGTTTCCTCCGCTACCACCGCTACCACCGCTACCACCGCTGCCGCCGTCTCCTCCATCTCCTCCGTTGCCTCCGTTTCCGCCGCTACCACCATCACCACCATTGCCTCCGCTTCCACCATTTCCCCCGTTGCCGCCAGGAACAGGAACAGGCTTGGGAGTTCCACCACAGCCACCAGGAGGACAAGTAGGAGCCGTCCAGTTACCAGTACCGTTCCACGAACATCCACGGCATGGCTGAACTACAGGCTGAGCGGGTCGACATCCGCCACTAGGACACTTCTTGCGATAAGAGCAGTTGGTAGCACCCGGTGGGCAGTCGTGCCAGATATCACCAGGTCTGGGATTGGGAACGGGCATCCCAGTTTGACTAGACTCGGGGGGTCCAGGCTGAGAAGGTTCAGGCTGGGGAGGTCTAGGAGTAGGAGTCGCACCCGGGAAAGCCTCAAAGACAATCTGAGCATTGTTCCTCTTGTACAGATCGTAGATGGGCCATCCCTGGATCGTAGCGCCTCCACATGTTCCCTTGGACCTGTCGGCCGGGTCGCACCACTGGTTGCAGAGAGCGTTGTCAACCTTGACGACCCGGTAGGGGATGGGCGCCGCTGAGAGGTCAAGACGGTCACAGACACAGCTGTTTCCGCGGAAGCCGATGATGTTGCCGTTTGATGAACATGATGAGGTACACCCAGCTTGACCCAGATCGAACTGACGAGGGAAAGTACCAGGTCTAATAGCGACACATCCAAGGTGTTGAAACGTTCCGTCTTTTGTCAGGGCAGGGTCAGCAGTCGATTGTGCGTAGACACCAGCAGAAAATATGCTGGCAAGAAAAAGTGATGGAATCATGTTGTAACAAAGAAAACTAAAGAATGACTTGAACACACAAAGAATGAGTGAGTGACTGGATGAAATAAAAGAAGCCGACAAGAGAGGACAAGAGTGGTATTTATCCCCTCTGGGCCTCTGGCCTTTCTATGAGCATCGTCCTCTTTCTTGGCTATTCGGGAACAGACAAACACGTTTATCCAAGACGGGCGCACATCTGAGACAAACCTCCGGAATCATCTATCCCAGACAACTTCAACAGTTATCCACGCGCCGTTTTAGGCTTTTGACCAACTGATCTACCGTTTTCAGGCGTGATAGAGAATCTGAGACATCCAAAAGGAGAACTTCGCAAGAGGCGAAAGGTCTTTGAATATCGGAGCGGTCATCACCGTCAGGAATGGACCTGTTTCACTTTCTGCGACAAAAAGGCCTGTTTCGATATCTTAACTATTTGCTCAGTATGGACTTGAAGTTTGACCGTCATTATCAGGTACCCTATAATCATGTATTTTATCTAGACAAGTACGACAAGTAACACATCAGGCTGGCAACCTTGATCAATATCTGCATAGAGTAGATCTAAACAAAGCTTAGTTTATATCAATATCGGATCATGCATAAGAATGGCATACTTAGAACAATCCTCAAGCACCTTCTTGGACCTTATCAAAACACTGGGAATGCATTCACTTCACCTACTTTAGAAACACCAATTGCCAGATCACATCAATAGAATTGATCTAGAGCTATTTTAGAGAGAACAAGTAAAATCAACCTCCGCCGCCACTTCCCGCCAAACCGGTCGCCCCTTTTAGTTTGTATGTGGTTCTGAGCTCGCTCCGCTGCATCCGCTCGCTCATGCGTCAGAAACCAAGATCGCTCGCATCATCTATGCCCTTCCCTCCGCCCTAGCGATCAACTCTTCATCTTCTTCCCCTCGTCATCATTCCTACGTTCCTATCCATCCCCAAGATCTTCATTGATTAGATGTACCACATAGTGCCGCGGAAAAAGTTCCGCTGTCGCTCCTCACCTTCGAGAGGTGGCTGGTTTTTTGAACCTCCCAAGCGAATCAAAGGAGGCGCTTCGGCGTTTCTGCTAGGAACACCTGTCGAAATACCGCCGTGGGCCTGAACCTCCATCGCGATCTCATGACCCTTGGGCCCGACGCGGAAGCCGGCACTCGAATGAATATTCTCGTGAGCCCGAGCTCGGTTACCAGCCAGATGCGCATAGTAGACTGCCGGGTGTAGAGATACCGGAGTAGTCGAACGAGCATATGAATAGCACTGTTGATAGATCATCTTTTGTAGATCATTGATGGGAAGTCCCATCTCGTCCAAGATGACATGGTAGTGAACGGGTCGAGCCGTTCCCTGGATGGCGACGTGAGAGTTGAGATAGAAGTCCAACATGAAAGGGTGAGTAACTTCTTTCTCAACAAGTGTTCCGGGCAGGGGATTTCCATTCCTGTCTCCTCTCTGCGGGAAGAAACGAATGTGGTGGCGCTTTGTGGCCACAATCACGGTGAACTTCGGCATATGGCCAGCAGGAAGCATGCCGGCAAGACACTTCTTGATCTCCTCCACTTCCTGGTCGATCACGTACGCAAATTGCCCCTCTCCAACGCCATCTCGGAAGTAGATCAGGTGCTGAGGCAACACCCCATGGTTAGCTCGCCATTGAGGGACGAGCTCCCCAAGCATGAACCGGACGTTGGAAGGTGTGAGCATCTCGACACGATACCCGTTGGTCTCAGCGATAGCGGCGTATCGAGTAGCATCTGCGTCCACAGACATAGTCATCGAAGCTGTGGAAGGAGTGGTACCTCCAGGACCGGCGTGAGAGACATCGACACCCACGATGATGGTAGGGCGGTTGCCCGGGAAAAATGTCGGGGTCTTCCACAGAGGAGGAGTGCATGCAGTTGCACCACCAAGCTTGGCGTTCACCTTCATGCAGACGTTCGAATGGTATTGACCATTGTTCTTCTGCACATGGCTACCAAGGACGACCTGAGTAAGAATGCCGAATCTGCAATCCGCAGACTTTTTGAGACGTTCATAGGTTCCGCTGTTTTTCTTGGAAACGACCACAAACACGAGTTGGGTGTACCCTCGAGTTTTGGTAATCTGTTCGTGTGCCCACGCGATGGCGCCCGCGGCATCCAAGCGAAGGTTTCCAGGAGTCGTGAGGATCATGGGATCGTTTTCAATTCTGCCTCCATGACCCAGGTAAGTGGTTTTGAAGGTTTTCGCGAAAGCCTGGAGAACAGGGGCAGGAACCTGGTGTTCCAGAGCAATGAAGCCCCAGTTCCGGAGGGGTGCGGCGTTCTGCTTCCAGAACTTCTTTCCTCGCAAGTCCCAACGACCAGCATACTTGGGATCAGCTGTACCTTGACCAAATCTGACCACTGGGGGAGGCAAAATACGAGCCTCAGTCTTTGCAAACTGTGGCTCAAAGTTGACGCCATACTCCTTGAGGAACGGATCTTGACCGATCTGAAGGGCAGCTGCTCCCTTCTGGATATCACTTTTGCGAACAGCTGGGCGGGTAACGGCAATCTTGATCATGGCAGCCGTCTGGTCGGGGTTGAGCTTGAATGGATACCGCTGCATGCTTTCAACAAAGGCAAGCTCCATGGGAATCATCCCACCTTTGCCAGCATTGATGAGTGGGAGATGGGAAAGTCTCAGCGTGATATTATACTCTTTTTTGTAGTATTCATAGACTGAAATTTGTTTCCCGTCTTTCTCAAAGGTCCAGCTGCGGGCAGAGGCACCAGCTTCACCAAACTGCTCGTCGAAGACGAAGCCTTGGACTGTGTAGATTTTGTCCTCATTCTTGCGACCCTTGTGCTTTATCTTGAACTTGAGGCGAACCAACTTTCGAAGGTGTTTGAATGCATCGGAGCTGCCCCATCGACCAGTCTTTCTGTTCAAGACAGGCTTGAGGATTTCGTTCATGGAGGCCGGGGTATGGCCGCCGAACTTGCCTTCGAGGGTGGCAAGGAAGTTGCAGACCAACCTGTCCAGAGGCTGGTTGCCAATCCAGAAGCAAGTGTTGGCGACATCGATGTTGTAGCCCAGACCAACACCCCTCTGCTTCAAGTTGTCACTCATTCTGATTGAAGCGTAGGTGCCCTTGTGGACTTCGACAACAGCGCCATCTTGGAGAGGAGCGCCAGACTGGCCAGTCCTGTAAAAGTTGCGCTTAATGGCCAGCAAGTTCTTTGATGGGAACTGTCGCACAAGATGATCAAGAAAGTTCAGTGCCTCTTGAACACTGTTGTTGAACGAAATCTTGTGCTCCAAGTAGCCTTGCAGAGCGGAGACCTGAATCTCGGTCGTTTTTCGAATGGTGACGAAGAACTGACCATTGGCACGAGGCTTGGCACCAGAAGGACCTTGGCCTTCGTCAAGGTCGACAGTGAAGCGAACCTCGCCACGCTCAATAAGAGCCGGGCTCCAGGCCAGCTTCTTCCCGTCAAAGAGCCACATGTCGAATTTGTAGGACTTGAGGGTTTTCAGCGTAGTCGGGTGAGCCCAGATCTTCTTCATGACTGGAGCGAGCTTGTCTGGGTTGGGAGAAATGAGGACCTGCAACTGATGTCAGAACTGGAAAAGAATGAAATGAATACAAGGGAAACTCACGTCATACTGATATATCTTCTTGTTGAAGTTGAACTTGGTCATTCGGTATTGATTGACCTCCATCTGCTCAGGCTTGCCCTCAGTGTTGAAACGGCCTTTTCGCAGGGTGAACAAGTCCTTCTTGGTCTCGGACACGTAAGCGTCAGGGGGGAGTTCCATTCGTGTGTTTCCTTGGGTATCCTTCCCCTGGGGCTTAGCAGGATCATAACCAAGTGGCTTGGTAGAGACGCCGGCTTGAGGACCAGCAGCAGAAGAGCCGGTGGCAGACCCCGCAGGCGACCGAGAAGGTCGTCTTCCCGACTGCGAAGGGCCTGCAGACCCAGCCGGGGAAGTCGAGCGACCTCTGTCAGACATGATGACAGCCGGACCTGGATAGGTTAGTGACTTGATTGTAAGATGGTTGTTTATGAAAGATTGAATTGTGTAGAGCAAAATTGTTGAAGGTGTATGGTAGGTAAGTTGAGATGTGTTGAGGGAAAGAAAAGGGCCTGAGGGGAGAGAGGAGAGGGGGTATTTATAGCTCTTGTAGAAGAGATGCCGAAGCTCTAATGAAAGAAGAGAAAGGGGAGACTTACTGGTCGCAGAAAAGCCGCGAAAGAAAGGAGTTTGCTTTGCGTTGGTGCGAGAGCACTTGGATTTGGGATCTGATTGCCGTGAGAATTTGTTATGAGAGAGGTTGAGCTTTGTTAGACTGCAACAAAAGATGTATGGTTCTTGATCAAGGCTTGATAAAGCTTGAAAATGTTGACGTGCTTGCCCAAGGAGAGGAAGCCCGGAGAGAAGTGGTGGTGATGATGAAGGAAGAAGAAAGGAGAGGGAAAGAGGGGAGGAGGAGGGGATTTTATAGCCCGAGAAACCAGAGGATAAAGTGACTTACTGTGATTCAGAGCAACCAAGTTAGAGCTTTAGGATGCGCTTAGGGTGAGAGTGTAGGAGTTGTGCAGCTCCTTTGGCGATGTGAGGAGGGTGAGGAGAGGAAGAGGTGCACGAGGAGAGAGAAGGGGGAGTTTGTTTGAGCACGCTCAAAATGAAAACAACACACTCCCGAATAATCAGGCAACAATTGAGGAGTTAGTGGCAGCTAATTATGGCAGGAGACTGTTGATTTGCGAATTGAGTATTGAGAAGCCAGCGGGGCGGGCAGTGGCATACAAGTGTTGGCAACTGGCAACGAGTGTCAATCTAAATAGCGGCCAAATTCAAACACTGCATGTCACAAACGGTACCTACCTACCTAGGTATGTTGAGAATAAAATATCCATAAATACTAGGTATATTTAACTCGGTACCTTTGGGGTTTGTAAAGGCTTTGTTGTGGTAAATTGGGTTACGTTACAATTCTGTTTGATAACTACCTAACCAGAAGTCGCTATCCAAATTAACTGAGCCAAGTCATAAGGTACCTTCGTAGATTAGTTGTTCAAACAAAGCATTGTAATACCACACCTAATTAGCAGTGTAGAGAAAGGGAAGCGACATATAAGGGAGTAAATACCAAGACAAACACGGCTTTGATATGTAATTACCCGCAAAACCACGGAGGTATCACTCCATGCACAGAAAGAAACCGACAAACAGGAAAGGTGCTGAGAACCACAAGGAAGAACATAAAGTGTTTCAAACAATTCAATCGATTGATTGTATGAGTTTGCCGAGGCTATGAAATGTAAAACGAGTAAGCAGGGAATCTCGCTACCCCTTCCGTCTTCTTGACAAGCAAAATATCCATGACACCCACCACTTCTGCATGTCCGATTCCCCCTAAACGCCATACTATGCATAACGTGCGAGGCAAAGACAATCCCAGCCCGGCCCTCAACGTCATCCAAAACCCCTTTTCACTAGTATTATTAGATCATGTTGTTCGCAGCCCAATGTCCTTCTTCAAAGATCATAGGTATCCTCCTAAGCGCATTGACATTAAAATCGATATCCTCCATACTGTCCCGCCGCCGGGGCACCATATCCACCAGGAACCTGCGGCCATGCGGATGGTTGACCACTCGCGTCAGGTGGAGGATAGGGGTTTGCTTGATAGGCATTTCCACTCTCCGGCCGCAGTGGTGAGTTCCTATACCCGCCGGCTGCAGACGACACTCTTCCGTATGGACTCAGCGGTCGATTGCCAAACTCACCTGAAGGTTGTCTGGTATGGGAGGGGTTGCCGAAGCGAGGCTGGCCACCACCAGTGGCCTTCAATGTGGCAGCGTCGGGAAGCTGGACGTCTCGGAGAATAGATACCATGGCTGTGGGATTGAGGCGCTGGGCATCAAAGCTTTGAGAGGGAGGAAGGATGTTGAGAAGGAAAGTGATGTCTCTGTGTAACGCCGATGCTTGGTTCCGGCGCTGTTGGTCAAGACGGCGCCCTGCAGCACCCTTGAGCGGCGAAACACCCCGAGCAAGTCGTTTGGGGGGGTTAAGCTCATCATCATCTACAGCAAGGGGCCGCTTTGGCGAAGCAGTTGCCCGTACATACTGAGGACGGGGGCTTTGTTCCTGTCGCGCCGGCATGGGGCTGTTTCGTATTGAGATGGGTTGTTCGACCATAGGCATGGCTTGCTTTGGCCGCATCTGCACTGCTTTCGAGATTATGATAGGGGCAGCGACTGGGTCAAACTTGTCGGATGAAAACCGTGCGGCAAACGACTTGAGCTTGGGGTCCTCCGGGAAGAGCTCTACCATCCGATCCTCTAGCTTGGAGATTTGTGACAACTCGCCGTACTGCGATTCATACTTGTGGAAATAGGCGTAAAGGGGCTTAGCCTTTGCTAAGGTTTCCGGTTTGGAAACCAATCGGTTGACACAGGTCTCAAATACGACTCGCGCATCTACATAGGGTTGGTTAGCTTCAAATTTCGTCTCCCGAGATATCTTTCACCTACTAGTCGTGTCATCCCTGGAATGGAGATATTTCAAGTATTCTATCATGAATATCTCATCGTTGGGGAACAGGCGCGCGCCCCTTTCGAAGATCTTGGCGCCTACTGGATCCTTGTAGACAATAGACTCAAGCAAAGCCACAGCGACGTAAACATCACTTGTGAGCCGTCCCTTTTGGCGCGCATCGGTAAAGACTTTGCGCAAACCGCCCTCGGATTGATTGCCTTTGCCTTGAATACGGCGCATGGCTCGTGCGAGAGCAATCCAGACATATGAAATCGTACGCGACAAGAGTTGTGTTTCGGCGGAGTATGCTTTCTGGATGGCAAGAATGCGTTCTTCCATAGGAGATCGCTTAGGTTTGCTGTCTTCCTCCTCGTCATCATCATCGTTCTGCTCGATGGAGGCTTGGACCGGATCTTGTGCCGCGGCTTGCTTCAGTGTCGAAACCTCCAACCTCTCCCGCTCCTTGACTTTGTCGCCCATCTCGTACAATGTTTCCAGGACATCATCGTAAGGTTTCCGAACAGCCTGGGCAAACTCTGCCTTGTCGGCCTCCTTGCCGGGATAGTTGACTTCGATGTGGTCTGCGTGCTTCAAGGCAAGCAAAACACTTTCGCGGTTTGCTCGGATACCCTCAAGTAGCAATTCTGTACCCAGTACTTCATCGTTCACAATGATGTCATTTTGAAAGCACCACTCTGCTGCATCAACCCACATTTCAGGCCAAAACCGCAGTGCCATCAACGCTTGCTTGTAGACATAGAGCACACGTTGATTGTATGTTTTGGGCTCGTCTGTCTTCAGGACAAGGGGGTCCTCCTTCTCCCAAGCAATCCACTTCTTCCACGTTTCAACCTGGTCTCTGAACTCCTGGTCGCCATCAAAGCCTGGCGCCGGTGGCAGTCTTGGGAGGTTGGTGCGTCTGAGGTGTCGGGTGATGTTGTCCAAAGCAATATTGGCACTCTTAGCCGACATGTAGCCTGGTGAGCGCTCTTGAATGAATTTGCGTCCCTATTGAGATTAGTTCATGTTTTGTTGCAGGCTGGAATAAGACGTACAGTCATCTTGTTTAGGCCCATCTCAAATTGGTCATACTCCTTCCAGAGATTGTTGACGGTCAACATGGGCACAGCAATGGCACGTTGATAGACCTTGCGCAACTGGTCCATCTTCTGCTGGTCCTGCCACCCTGTGCCGCCGATTTGGCCAGGGCCGTTTTTGACAAACTGGACATAATCCTGCCAGATGTTGCCAGAATCGCGGTCCACGCCAATGTTATCGATGACAAACTCATAGGATTGGGTGATAGTTCGTCGAGCTTGACCCGAAGGATCACTGTTGAGGTCATTACGGCGACGAATGTAGTTGAGATAGACCGTCCACAGCTTCACGTTGGGTACAGTCAGTAGACACCTTCCAAAAAGCTTCTCAGCGTCGACAAAGTTATCCAGTCCAAGTTCCATCTCAATCCATTCGACCCAGACATCAGCCTGATGAATGTTATTAGTAAGTATCACAAATGAGAAGTGGCTTCACTCACAGCTTGGGGGAAGATCTCTAGAAAGCGATCATAGGTACTTCGAGCCTGGTCCAGTCGACTGGAGCGCCTGTGATCGGCAATCAAGTTAAGCCAAGCATCCATATCCCCACGAGGATCTTCTTTAACACGGGCTTCGAGAAGAGCAACGGGGTCGAGACCAGCCAAAGCTGGAGTCACATTGGAAGGGACAGTGGGAGGGACAGGGGCATGAGTTGGAGTGGGGAGAACGGGTTCATCAGATGCAGTGGAAGGACCAGGATGAGGTTGAGATGGCAATGCTTCCGATGAGGCAACGGTATTGGCAGGCTGCTCAGCTTCATCATCACCCTCGTCCTCGTCGTCAGAAGCTTCGACTATGAAGCCCCCTGACATCTTAGGCTTAGATGTTTGACGTTGAGCAATGGCGTGAGTAGCTTGTTCAGGAGCCTGCACAGGTGTACCGATGGTGACTGATTCCGGATCATATTCTCCCCCATCATCTTCTGTACCATTATCTGCTGCATCAGCATCACCAGAGGCAAGAGAGTCTTGAGCATAGTTATCAACTTGTTCCTCGCTATGCTGAACTTGTTCACCCAGCGCCCCAATATCCTCTCCTCCCCATGAAGCACCTTCGGAAGTCATACTGCAATGTTCAGAAACGGGCTGTGTTGCGGGTTCTCGCTCGCGAAGTAAGTGATTTCTCTGGGCGCGTCGGCGAAGGCCGTGGAACCAAGAATGGCAAGGTCCAAGTCGCGAACAGGAATCGGCAGCCCAGAATGGAAAAGATGATTGCGGTCTCTATTCGACTTAATCGCGGGTATCTCAATCGGAGGGGGGTGAGGGCCCGGTCGAGGGCGATGCAATCCTTGCTGATGCGAGACGAAGTCGTGAAATTTGTCGCGAACACGGCAAGCTCCAAGAGCTGCGCCAGCTGACCCCGGATGGTATATAACTGAATTCGGCACTTGGAAGAGAAAACGAGAAGCGGCGAAACAGAGACAAATATGAAAAACCAGCCGATTCGGAGAAATGTGTCGTGTGTCGAGCTGCGCGTGGATGTTTTTGGATGAGACTCAAAGTCTGATAGCTCCAACAAAGAACTTCCAGTAATTACCCAGCCTTGAACAAAGCGACAGCGGCAGAACCCACGTTAGGCTTAGGGGTGTCAAAGGCGGTGAATGATAATCCAAGAGCCGCACTTTGGTGGGTCACAGAAAGATGGCAGAGCAAGAAGAGAGAAAATATTTTTGAATATAGGGAGGTATGTCAAATGATATGCTTATCAAGACATTTTTCAAACAACACCTACCTCCTAGGTACCTTAGGTATCCAATGTGGGCATCCTGAGGTACCAGGTAGGTATCCGAATGTTCAATTGATCAAGAAGACAGCAGCAGGCTCCAGGTCTCCAACAAGAATTCATAAGATCACATGACCAAGACTGAGTCCAATCGTCCCCAATGCATATCTGTTCAGGGTAGGTACCTAATAAGTCTGTCGCGTTCCAACGCAACCTCTCTACGCGGGTGACCACTAACGCGTCCGTCCCACTGTCGCTCCTCGCATTTTCGAACGCCCAGGGCAAGTCATCTCCCGTCGCAACCAGAAATCGATCCGCTCTTGTTTTCTTTACCCATGTTCGCATAGGTACTATTAAGACTAGTTCGCCGCTTTTCATCAAATAACTCCATCCACCCACTTCCCATTCCTCCCTCACCCCTCCTATTCTCTCTTCTCTTACATCTCACATCGCGCTTCATCCTCCGCCGTACTCTTAAAAAGCTTTATCGCAAACTATCTCGTCCATACCCCTCCATTTTCATCCAAAATGTCTGTCGTTTCGCTTTTGGGGGTCAATGTTTTGAACAACCCAGCCAAGTTCACCGACAAGTACGAGTTTGAGATTACCTTCGAGTGTCTCGAGCAGTTGGAGAAGGGTCCGTATCAATTTGCTCTGGGAAAAATCACTACGCTAATATAGGACAGATCTCGAGTGGAAGCTCACCTACGTTGGATCCGCTACTAGGTATGTAACAGCTTCATCACGGCCCCTCTTTACACCGCTTCTTCTAACACCTTTCTCAGCGATCAGTACGACCAAGAACTCGACTCCCTTCTCGTCGGCCCCATCCCCATAGGAGTTAACAAGTTCGTCTTCGAGGCTGAGGCCCCAAAGACCGCACGCATTCCTGATGCCGAAATCCTCGGTGTCACCGTGATTCTCCTTACTTGCGCCTATGATGGACGCGAGTTCATTCGCGTCGGTTATTATGTCAACAACGAATACGACTCTGCGGAACTAAATGCTGAACCTCCCGCTAAGCCCATCATCGAGCGTGTGATGCGCAATGTGTTGGCTGAGAAGCCCCGAGTGACTCGATTTGCCATCAAGTGGTAAGTAGCAAGTAACAAATTGCGACCTTGGCCAAGCTAACCTGCGTGTAGGGATTCCGAGGCATCTGCTCCCGCTGAGTACCCCCCTGAGCAACCCGAGGCCGATCTTGTTGCCGACGGCGATGAATACGGCGCTGAGGAGGCCGAGGAGGAGGCTGCTGCTGAAGCCGCCGAGGCTGAGGCCAGTTCCAAGGCCAAGGCCGACAACGGAGAGGACTCGGAGATGGCGGGCGTTGAGAACGAAGGAGAGAATGCTCAGGACGAGGAGGATCTGTCTGATGACGGCAGCGTCGACATCGAGGGCGAGAGTGAGGAGGAGCTCGAGGATGAGGAGGAGGGCGAGGGCGAGGCTGAGGGTGATGGTGATGCCATGGAGGTTGACAGCACTGAGAAGCCCGCAGCTTCATCTGCCAAGCCCGTCAGTGTTGCGTCCTAAGCACACCGGGCGAAGCAAATTGTGATTTGGCTGCGATGCGAAGCATTGGAAATTGCTTTTAAAGGTTTTAATATGCCGGCTGGGGTTTATTTGTTTAATAGAGTTATGAGGTCATGAAAGGAACTGATGAAAGGCGGGCGGCTTGGGTTTAGAGCTAAGGTAGTCGACAATTCGACAAGATACGTTGGGTCTACAGCCTGGACATTAACGTGCGGGTGAACTAACCCTATTATTACAAGACATGCAGCTGTCAGTTACATGCTGCCATGCTGCTGCGATGAGGCTTAAGTGAGCTAGTGCAGTATTAGGCACAATCTCGGCTTTGGAGTAGTCGGTTGTTCAACACATGTCAAACGTAATTGAATTTGCTCAACACCACGTTTATCTGCGATAGTCTAAAGCTTGGTTGGGTTTCGGCACGTGGACGCAGTGAAACTCAACCCCCGCGATATAGCCCCGATCAGGGTCGCCCGGTTTGTGAGAGAAGATGGTTGCATGACGTACGATATTAGAAATAGAGAATGAATCACAGGTAAATTTGTCGAGTAAGCAGATGCCTTAAGGACTGTTCCGCCGTGCCGCCATCACGACATCCGTTCGCAACCGCCCGGAGCCGTTTCAAAGCGAACCTTGAGTTAAGTTGGTGATCGACCAAACGCCTTTTTTCAAGTGCAGCTTCGTGATCAAAGTCCTGCCCGTTCTCCATTTCAAGCCAGCATTAGGTTTATAACAAGGTTTCGAGTTAATGAGGCTTGCAACTCATGACAGCCCTATCATGAATCAATAGTGCCGACATCTACACGTGGGCAAGATGGGAGGTTGTCTATTTAGGCGCCTATGTAAAGTAGCTGATACCTTTGTTTATGATGGATCCTGAGATCTAAGTGCAGGGAAATTGCAACTTCAACGGAAGCTCCTCATAATATCTTAAACTCGGGTTACACTTGGGACCACAAGATTTAAAGATGCAGCTTATCTCAGGGGCTGCTTGGTGCGTGACATATGGACGAACACCTGTTGGCTCTCGGAGTCATCAGTTCGTCTCCATGTTCCTTGGCGCGCTAGAAGCATTGCTTATCTTTTAGGGATCTTCGTTTGCCCTGCCTTTTCCTCTTGCATACCTTGACTTAACCATGGATGTTGACCGAGCAGGACTCAGCCGCAATGTGCATCGGGGTCCGCCGGCACATAACCAGGCTCTGGGACGAAGAGTAGAAATACACCTCCATCTTCCACCGATATTTCTTTATAACAGAGTTAGATTCAACATGAGCATCTATCCAATATCAAACCAAGTGACGTGAAACTCATCAATGACAACAAATACTTCTTCTCAAGCTCTAGACGATCTTGTCAGAGCAACCGACCTCTTCCGCGAACAGTATCTACGTGCCTTATCAAACCTCCAGGATGGACATGTCGCTCGTCGACGAGATACGGCTGAGAGCCATGCTCGCAACAGTATCTCCATGCCTGAGTCTTACGGCGCTTTCACACCACCCCTAAGAGCTTCTACCGGTCCAACATTCGCAACCGATACCGCTCTGCCTCCCATCTTTCGACGAGGTCGAGCTGGTACACTTGAGAGTACCAAAGAAATGCCATCCTTCTCTGCGGAGCATCGTCCTTACATGGGCTCACCAAGTGGCAGTCATCGTGCCGCCTCCACGAATGATGAGGATATCGCCTTTATGGCTCTCCCGGATAACGCCACAGCCACTATCATTGCACGAGATGTTGAGGAGTATCCGCATAATATAATCCGGAGCCATCTCGACCGTGCACATTGGCACGACCACGATCTTCTCCATCATCTTCGGAACGCCGAGTTCCCCCCTGATATGGCTTCTCTTCTTGACGAGGTCACGAAGCGTCGTCCTGAGCTTGACGCAGCGGGGTCCTTTCGTGCCTTTGCGGAATATGAAAGGGAGCAGTACAATCAGTCCACCTTTGAAGTTTATGAGATTGGTCATGACTGTAAACTCGCCAAGCTCAGTGCTGATGGAGATGGAGATGGAGATGGAGACGAGCAATCAGACGTCAAGTATACGGGTGAAGGACCCTATGAGACTTCGGCTGATAATGTCGATGCTCCTACAGTGTGGGATACTATCAAGCTTGTCAACCCTGGCGGCCAGTCTGCAGGGAGGATCACGTAAGTCATCCATCTTATAGCATCGATCTCATCGACACTAACTGACTTTGTCTAGCATCGTTCAAGAGCCCACGCCTCTCATCCTCGCAGCCCTTCATCTAACCATGTCACCTCATTTTGACATGAATGAGCTTCTCACACATATCCTTTCTGACAAGCCCAATCGTGGTCGTACTCACGCCTTCATGGCCAGAGCCTATGAGCGTTCCCCATCCCAAGCAGCTTCCCACTCACCCATTGCTACCCCATCTTCACCTGTGCCTCTCCCAGTTGGATCATCATTGTCTCCTATCCCCACCTCGGCGAACGTTCGCCAAAGGTCATTCTTTTTTGTGTTCAAGTACTACACCGTTGTCAGTCCCCATCTTGAGCCAGCTCCTTGGCAGCGGTTCGACAAACGACCGTCGGAGAGTCGTCTTGGGGACCACATTGATATCGCTGAGTGCGGCTCTGTATTGGCTTTGTCTCTCTCTGGAGACTGTCGCAAAGCCCCTCGCATGCTTTCACGACGAGAGCGTGCCCGAGAAGGTTTTCTGTTTGAAACCTTTGGACCTTGGCAATTACTTGCCATCCAGAGCTTCCCTGACAACTCTCACACTGTTCGAGGCCCGGAGTTTCAGGGCAAGAAATATGTCAACGGGCCGTATGCATTCTTGGACTTGCTTATTTCTGAGTATCGCGATGCAACAAAACGGAATCTGATCCTCCATGAGCGAGTAACAAAGCTCATCACCCCTCCTGTGCGTCCCCTCCTTACCCCTTTTATTGAAGACTTGTACTGATTGCCTAAAGACCGAATTCATGTTCGACCCCAAGCTGCGAGACAAGCTTCTATTTGAAGACAAGCACTTCACTTTCATTCGAAGATACTTCTGGGGGTATAACACTCTCGCTGTTGTAAACACGGGCATCGAGTCAATGATTACAGCATACGATACCTTTACAGACAGCTTCTGGGCCGGCACTGACCCCATTCTTTGGCCACATCCAGCTCCTGGATCTCCTGATGGCATTGCATACCGCCATCACATGGCCAACCTACGCCGTGAGCTCGACAAGGTTATTCAGGAGCTCAGGGAGGTCCTCAAGGGCAACCAGCGAACGCGAAAGGAGATTGAGAATTTACGAGACCAGCTCTTTAGTGGAAGCTCGATCAAGGAGAGCCGAAGAGCAATCGAGCAGGGAGATAACATCCGGATACTGACAATGATTAGCATGATATTCCTGCCCCTTACATTTGTCACGGTACGCTTCTCAAACTTATCTGCTCACAAGAACATGCTGGCTAACTAATAACACCCAGTCCGTCTTCGGTATGACAGTCTTCACAATCCCCGCAACAGACTGGCGTTTCGCTCTAATAATGATTCTTGTTTGCGTCCCCTTTATGCTTCTCATCACCTTCCTCCAAACTCGCTCCTTCAGTCTCTTACTCCGCAAACTCGGTGCCATTCGCAGCGCGCCAGCTCGTCTCGTTGCCCTTTTACGCAGCCGACCTCGGGACATCTCTGACGTTTCAGATAACCAATCTATCGCAGCGGCGAGGGCGAGACGAAATAACAGTGCGTGGCTGGCGAGCAGGGTAACATGGCCATGGGCTCAGAGACCAGCACCAAGAGTCCAGATGGATCACTCGGGACAGGTTTAACGTGGATGATTCCCTTTGCTGCGATTCGCTTTGGTCTTGACGCTTATGATACGGCAACCACATTGTGATGATATTCTTACTTTCGCACGGGCCAGAGGCGTTTGTTTCCATCATGCTACGATTATGACCTATGCCTATGAATTATGAGATATGAGGATTAGAAACTTAAGATCACTGTCGCTACCATGTATTTATAGCAAGAGCTGGAGATTGAACTGGTTCCAATGTACTTGTCCGAGTCGTTTTATATAGCATCTGTTGCTTTCATATGGACCACATGATCCTCTGATCGCCGGCATCATCAAAGGAGGCACTTGGCGAAGGGTTATCAATATCACAAAAGGATCTCCATAGCACGTTCGGACAGGTAGTCAAACTGAAAACAAACATGTACAAGCTTTATTCCTTAAACACAATCCCCCGTTTGTACTTCGGATCCAACGCCGGATCATCATCGATGACTCTAAACCCATACACCCCTATGAGAACCTCATTAATAGTGACAAGTTCACCAAGCCACCTGATAATGTACTGCCGAATCTCAATCGCTGAACATTCTTTTTCTTTTTTATGTCGATTTCCCTATCTCGTCTTCCCTTCTCACTTGCATGAGATGCTTCACTCACTTCTGATCCATAAGAAAATTGACACTTGGGTCTGTCGTTGGTAGTAAGACAGACGTTGCCAGACATATGCCCCAGAGACCAGTAAGATGAGGTTGCCGGCAAAAGATAATAGGCCGAATATAACGAAATGGTGTATCCATCGTAGCGAGTCGTCCATGCATTCTGTCCATCTGTTATCTCTGAGGCCACACCCTTCCAAGAGCAGGGATGATATGCTGTTGCCAGTTGAGTGCTGTATTAAAATGAAACCCGTCAAAAGGAGACGCTGTGCCCGGCTCTGAGTGGGCGGTACAGATGGCCTGGAATCGAAAACGAAGGTACCAAAATCATCATCAACCTGTTAATAACTGGACACACCCTCATCGGATCGAAAAAGAAACTACTCGGTCTACTTGAACCCATTCAGAACCATGAAGGCGATATGGCAATAGAAAGAAGTAACAATCGTGCTTTCGTGACGTCGTAAACCGCGGAGGGGCTGAAAAATATGAAAGAAGTTGATACAGAAACTGATACGTAGTATCATGATATCAACCCTCGTCTTCATCTTCGTCCCCTGGGCTGGCTGTTTCCGTCTTAGCTTTCTTGTTTGAGGTTGCCGAGCCGGCTTCAGACTTGCGCTTTGTTCCCGAAGTTCCAGAGCTTTCATTGTCTTTCCCATCGGCACCCTTTTCACCCTCGCGATCCATGGCTGCAACTTCCTCCGCAGTGAGGAAACGCCCACCAGGGCCACGAGGTCTGCGCATAGCGTGATTGTGTCGTGACTCGTGGAGATATGGCTTTCGTCCCTTTGAAGTCAGCCGAAGTTGTTCCTCAAGTTTTTGGCGAGCGACGCGTCGCTTGAGGATGCGATGAAACTGCTTGGCATTCACATAGAGCGGCGATTCCTCAGCGCCACTAGCGGCGGGCATCTCGGGCGATTGTGTGGGCGGCATCTGTCCGGCGGGCATTTGAGATGGAGCAACGCCTGGTCGCGCACCGGCATGGCCCATCATGGGCGCGGGCGGGACGCCAGGGCTTGTAACCTGGCTCATTCGACGAGCCGGTATTTGGGGCATGCTGTTCATTCGAGGGGATTGACGTCCGTCCTTCTTAGCATTGGCACCCATGCGAGGCGAACTCTGGGGAATATTGGGATCTGAAGGCATGTAGCCATAGTTTGAACCAGAAGCAGCAGCAGTTGCAGCCATCGCAGCCGCCTGTATGCCGGGCATTGCATAGTGCATGCCCTGCTGTGGCACTCCGTATTGTGGTTGGTACATGTTGTGTCCTTGGGGTTGGCTTTGCTGTTGCTGAGATGAAATAACAGGTGACGATTGTACCGCGTGCTGAGGGATGTTGTTCGTGGGTGAAGCGATGTTATTAGCAGTAGCAGAGTTTGGGTAACCGGGGTGTGTATTCTGTCCTTGTTGATATTGATTGTAATCCATCATCCACTAAGAAGCCAGTCTGATCGTTATGTGTCGAGGAAATACGTCCTCGTCGCGTTATTACTCGTTGATCGCGTAAGATCAATACAGGTTGTCTTATTGTTTGACGCGTTATCGGATGCCGTCACAACCAAGAGTTCTGAGAGGCAACAGAGGGCGAATGGTCGCAATCCCAAGGACTAATCGGTATCTATACAACAATAGATATTGGTCTTTGTTTGGGTATAGTTGGGCCCTTGGGTTCGGAGACCTCTTCGATACGAATCGGAGAGACTCTGGGAGGAGGCACACCAAGGTGATAGATGGGGTACGCGTGGGTGAGCTGGCAAGCCGAAACGGAGCTGATGCTCTTGTGGCTTAATACTGCCTGGGGTGGCTAAGGTAGTGGTTGACACAGCCACACGAGCAAGTGAGGGCGATGAGTCCAAAGCGCAAAGACAAGTAGCGGCAGAGACGGTGCTGGTCAGTTGCTTGCTGTAAGAGATCTGTCCAACCATAGGCGTTAGCTTAGGTGTATATATGCTAAACTAGGGTAAAGGGAACGGCGGGAAACGGGGGCGGGAAGGGTAAGGGTGCAGATGGGCGTTTGGAAAGCCACTCTTGATGCGTTGGCAGCTCAGCGTCTCATGCATGACGGAATATGCAATAGGCGGGCCCACATCTCCCACTCGGCCAGCCCACTAGCTCTTGGCCCAGAGTTGCAAGTACTGTAAGATCATTCATCGCCAGGGCCTCAAAGTAGGATACTTCCTTCGTTGGGCAGACTTGAGGCTATGGGGTAAGAGTATGCGGCTCTTTGTCTCGGCTTCAGCGTGGTGAATGATGTCACGGACTTGGCATGTCTGCAAAGACATTTCAAGAAGGCCGGCACACATTCATCCTACAGCACAACAGCCCAGAAGAACCTCCGAGCTGCCTCCTCCAGAGACCTCATTGAACTTTCATCGAGGCGAAGGCTTTCAAACTGGTTGGCGACCATGACTTGGTCCCTTCCGGAATTCTGGAACTGCGGCCCTGCGCCTCGTAACAGGCAGGGCCCTGAAGCGGGGTATTGGCTGATCATAGGAACGGGCGTGCATATCAAGGCTTGTGAAGTAAAGCCAAGGGTAATAGCACGGGTAGAGGGGACATGTATATTGTTCAACTTCATCATCCGTGTCACCAAGTAGACACTCGACTACCTCGCTTCATGATGAAGAGGGAAGATTGCTCATGTGGTGGAGTGGATTCGGTCTTGTCAAAGTGGTGTATCTTGCTTTGTATGAATAGAACAAGTTGGTCGGCAGGAAAACGTGATGTTAATGGCGGATAGTCGTGGCATGAATGCATCACGCTGCAGTGTGTGACAATGGAGCAAGAGAAGAAGGGAAACACGTGATACATACATTTGGATGGTGTCCTCGAGCAGGAAACCTAGGTTCAGTCGGTACCGTCGCTATTGATGTTGTCAGTCTCAAGTTGTTTGCAAACTCAAACCCAAATGTCGGTGGAAGTGGTCAGTGGTCCAAGAAATAGCGAGATCGTCAGTGACAGCGTAAAATACGCGTTTCGTTGGTGAAGTGATGATGCCAATCAGCGCCGCTGACATCGCGATACACGACGCGCACACTCTACCTACTTGCTTGTGCATGACCATAAGGGCAAAAGGGGGGAAAAGGAGAACAATAGCGCAGCAGTACATGACACTTTGGCGATGCCAAACCGTTGAACGACTGAGGAATTGCGACAGAAACATTCTACGTACCTTTCTGCTAAGTGCGATGCACACGCGAGAGCAGGTGCACGGTTTGATGGTACTGAGCGCACTCAAAGCTCGTACAACCTCGTTTCCACAAGTGATTAGCAAGACTCAAATCTGGGGTAAAATCGAGATCCGCAGGCAAGAACTGTCAGGTGACAGGTAATGCAACCAATGGAGATGGTCAAGACGATATTGTTGGCGATGATAGGCCTTGAAGTCGTGAAGTTGAAAAGGCGAAGCGAAGTGCGAAAGCGCCCTGATTTGCTAATGGAGCGAGGTGGGTTAAATTGAATTGGGGTGAGTGGGTTGTCTCGGGCGAGTGAGGGCTGGGCTGGGTTGGGCTGGTCTTATTGCGCGGCAAGCGTATTGACTGACAGGGCAGTGCACAGGGCAGGAAGTGACGGGACGAGACGGTAGGTCAACCTGGCAGGGTAAAGGAAATTGCTCTGTCAGAAAACTGCAGGCAGGGGCGAGTGTCTCCGGTACAAGTCGGACGCGTCGAACTGCCTGGAGAATAATAGCGTGGGGTCGCAGCGCTACCGACAGAAGAATACGGGAGGTAGGTCGAGAGGTCCGTTTCTGAGGGGTGAAGGTGAGAACGGATTGTACAATGTAAGGGTCAAAACCTCGATCAATAAAGAACCAACTGGAGGTTGGGGTGAAGTGGCAGTAGTTATCGCGCAGTGATGAGGCTTTTGAGGAGAGAACTTCGGGCCGTGGGCTGGAAAATTGCTTGGGGGCTAAAGGTGACAAGCTGAGCGCTGATAGATTGAACCGGCCTGACCAGACGAGTAAAGGAACTCGGCTGTTTCTAATAACGACACTGAACCAACGCCGATATGATGTTGTCAGTTATTAGTCGCAGCTGATAGGGCTGAAGCCGGCAGCGATAGTCTCCCGTGCTAAGTTATGCGTAGGTTGCCTTTTGGGGCGATATGGCAGGCGTTGAGCGAATAGCAGAACAAACTGGTCGATTAACCTGGGCTGGTAAAGCAACGACAGAGCAATTCTTGCGCTGTGGTTCGCGGGAGCGATTGCTGCTGGTTTGCGCGCGTGTATGACCCAATCAAGAGAGGACCTATTTGTGAATTGTGAATGGCCAGAGAATAGTAGCCAGGTCAATCAAATCAAATGTTTCGAGTCCTGGGACGAATCTGATTGCTTGTTGAGTGGATGAGAACAGGAGGATTGATTGGCCGTGAAAGAGGAGAGGCCGCGAGGAGGACGAGGAAATGCGACGAGATGATTTGAGGGGCGGGATCCAGTCTACTTTTACAACTTCGTTTGACTGGATGATTCAGCTATATTAGTGGGTCTTTCAACTCAACAGGCTTTTTTTAATTGGGGGATGTGACGTGACGCAAGGAGAAGGCACCCGACCTTTCTCACTCCCGACCCCTGCAAGGTGTGAGACTTTATGGTGTGAAAAGAAAATTGGGGAGGCTGGGAGTGTGTGAAGGAAGGAAAAAAAAACCTGGCTCACTCCATGATCGGAAGTGTAAATACGTACCACAACTTCCATCACAATCAATAGTGGCTTGATATCTCTCTTTTCTAAATTCTATCTCAGGCGGCCATGACTCCGGTATTCCGAGTGTCAACCCCCATAATCATCATTCATTATTATATGATGCTTTAAACCCCGCTTTGGAGTTAAGTTAATTATTACAGTAATACGTGTAGTACTGTAGGTCTTGATTCACACAGGGTGGCTGCCTTGAAGAAGTAGTGGGATGCAAGAAAAAAACGTCTCCTCACTGCTCCCCAGGCTCTGAGCATGTCTCGTCTCGTATGCTTCTTACATCTCCCGTCCCTTGACTTTCTCTACAGACCGCTTCTATTTCTATCTGTGCATTTGCTCTCAAGACTTTTTATCTCTTTTTTCTTTTCTTTTTCTTTTACCTACTTGCTTTCGGTGACAAGCAGGATATTGCGAACTGTCACAGAGTGACGACAGAAATCGTGGCCGAAACACAAACCCTACCAGCTTCGGCGTTTCTCACCCCTCTTTCTTGTCGGCCGATCACTGTCCGTCCGGGTGTGTGGATGAGCTGGCAATCTGGCTTAGAGACTAAAATTAGCCCCAAGTCATTCATTCACCTCCCGAAGGACGGACAGCATAACGGGGCACAAGGTGTTGCTCAAACTGTAAGCTGAAGCTTGAAGCTTGAAGCTACCTAGAGCTCCCACGGGCATGAAGTTGAGAGGTAGCCTGCTTTGACGCACGAAGAGCGGTCACTGGTCTCTTGGTTTGTCGTAGTCCAGGCTTGTTGAAATCGATACGCTATCGATGTCTGACCGCAACGAGGCTCTCGATTGATGTCAGTAGGACAGGCAGGCAGGCCTCGAACATTTCCAGCTTCATCAGGCCTCTCGGTACTTGATTTCTTGGTTCTTGGTTCCGGTTCTGGTTTTTCGAGAGCTCAGGCTGTTTAGCGAAGCATCTCAGTGTCACAGTCCCTTGGCTGAACCCAAGTCACAGACACGTGATGAAGGATCTTGGCTTTGTTTTTTGTCACATGCGCTGCAGTGAAACGAAGCTGGTTGCGAGGATACATAAGGCATTTTGAATTGAAGGAAACGATTGGCAAATGTCGGTGTGCTGTCATTGGTACTCGTCCACAGACCGAGCCCGGCGATCTGGGCCTCTTGGTCACTGGTCGTAATTAAGATCAGAGACATTTCCAGCCTCACTGTTTGATGTTATTGACTTGGCTTGAATCCCGCATCGGGTGTTGGTTTGCCTGCTTGCCCATCGAGAAGTCGAGAGATACATACATACCTACCTATACACAGCACCATGATCCACGTGCATGAAACCTTGGACGTGCTACAGGACCCGTAGCTTGTGCGAGCAAGGCCCTGCCGGCTCTAAAAGAAAAAGAAGAAAAAAGACGCAAGCACAATACGAGGGCATTCTGATTCTAGCAATAAACTAGAAACAATTCAAGAGCCATTGTACATACACTTTCCGGGTTACTGCCGTCAAGCCCTGCTGTCTTGGATGCCCGTCCGTCTCAGACTACCTAACTGCTGCGACAGTTCGTTCGTACGTACGTAAGAGCTATGGAGTCGGTGAGTGGCCATGGATCCTTGACCTTGTGGATCGCGGTATGGTAACACGGCCTTTACACCTCAATGGGGATGGATATGCGGGGCGGCCTGCCGAAGGCTCCGCCTGTGGACGAAGGACTCTCTGTGCTCTGTTGCACGCGGACGCGGCGCGTACCTTCAATTGACATCTACTATCTATCTTTGCCTCGAGACGATGTAATGTCGTCGTATCCTGAGACGCGAAGCCGAGGGAATTCTGTCGGGTATCAAAAATCAGGTCAGAGACGGTGATGATCCAAACCAAGCTTGGGGGTACAACATTGGTGCGTTGTCGGCTGTGTTGATCTCACGCATCGCATCGCATCGCATCGCATTCAATGCGCTACTATATGTACAGTACAGTGCATAGTCATATTGCTTCTCAGCTATACCTGCCTACCTACATACCTGTCTCGTCGCGATCGCACGCCGTCTCGAATGGTGGGGCGTGGTGGTGTGTATCCCCGTGTCTTGCTGGTGGATGCATGCATGTGGTTGGCCAGTTGTCACAGCTTGGATTGTGGCTTGGTCAAGCTTGAGTTGGTGTGGTTGGGCAGAGATCATGTTTCCCCTTCTCTTCTTTATGTTTGATGCTTTTGTCTACTGTACAGGCCAAAGAGATGCAGAACTGAGGCCTCAGGATCAATTGGTTACCAGCCAGCACTATGTATCGTTAATTTTCCGATTGGCTTTGACTTCAGTTCAGGATTAGATAGAAACGATATCCTTTTCCTAGGCCATGACGTCCCAAATCTGATATTATCCTGCTTCATGTGATGAGCGCCATGGTGTGATACATCCTAACCATTCCATATCACAACATCAATGCATGTATGTATGTAGCCGCCTCATGGTCTAGGACTGACTGCATGCATGTATAACAGCCCAATGTCGACAGCCATGTTGGCGCAGATACATACATACATACATACCTTTGAGACGAGACTTGGGCAACAGCGCATCTCACCAAAGCCTGACGGACTGCACTGCACACCTTGGTAGATTCAGCCTGTACGCCTTATATCGGCCTCAAGTTGTATCGAGGTTGGCTCTTTTCTTTAATGCCGGCAGAAACTCAATTGTGAGCTTTGTCGTTGGTGACTACCGAATACCAACCAGTTCACTTCCTATGTCAGCCTGATTACACCCCTTTGACGACGGAACCCAATTCTATCGAGTTGCAATATCCTGGCACTTCATCAACCGCCTTGCCTTGGACTCGAGATGAGGCCTGAACCGTTTCGTTACTGTCACTCATGCCACCTTGCAATATCCGACCATCATCTCGGTCGTAATTTCAGCCTCCGAGTCTTGATGCTAGTCGCACAGGCCTTGATCATGGCCATCACTATCACAATAGCATGATTGCCTTCGGTGATATCACTCACGACTATAATCGTTCTAGGTTCATCTTCTCGAAACTAGGCCCGGGTCGCACGCAGCCGTCCGTCACATATCCGGGCGCCTTCAATCCATCGTGATGATCTGATTCGCCGTTAATCACATCTGGCATTTCGCCCAATACCCTTGTTGCGCGCTTAAGTCGCCCAGTCATACAACGACTCGCAATATCGCGTTCCAGACGCGACCTAGACCCCGTCCTTAGCCTCTATCTCCCTGTCTAGTTTCAGCATTAGAGGTGACAAGCCTGAGCCCTTGCGATGACTTCTAATTCGTCGCCGCCGTTACGCTCACTAAGGAGCTCCTCATCTGAGCTTGGACGGGGCGAGCCGGCGATCATTATCTCGGGCCACGGCGATGGAGTCCTTGTTCGGAAAGTCATTGCTTTGTCTCGAAAACTGGAAATTTTCGGCTATCGAGTGAATAAGCGTTCCCTGTCTGTTTCTAATGATTTAAACGGCACTCTCTATTTCATAACAGTGATATGATGTTGGGGCTCTCCACTTGACCTGGGCATTGAAGGCAGCCACATGATTTACTGTTAGAATTACAACATCGCCACTTGCTCAGTACATAGTGTACCTACCAAATGGCTGAGTTTTATATTTATAGACCTTGCTCATACTTATAATCAACTTTATCCCCAAACAATATGACAGTGCCGATGATGTGACAGTATTGCAGATCCATAGAAATTAGGTACTACATACTATCTACTACTATGTAGGTAGGTGTCTCCTAATTTGTACCCTGGTACGTCTTGATCTCGACGTGTAAGTCATTTTCACCGCATTCACATTCCTCAATACACAGATTTTGGAAATTGAAGGCTGGTATGGCTAATCACGCACCTTTGCCCATGAACCTTTTGAATATGAATTGGGCGACCGGGGAAGCACGTGGGGTTTGAATAACATCAATGATGAATACATATATGTATGTAGGGTAAGCGAATTATGAGAGGCGCAGCATACACGTCAACTTTTAGATAATAGCAAATGAAATGAAGTGAATGAACTAAGTCCAAAAGATAAATAGAGTTTTAAATTGGGCTATGCTTAAATTAAGGGAAAATGACGTGTTCTTTATTGCCTACAGCCTTGAACCTCGTTCTTCTAATGGGGCTTCCTCCAAAGCAAAACTGGTAAAGAATACGCAAAGAAAAATATATGCTGGAATAGTCTAGAACACATCCAGATATATCATAACACGTTGGCAACCCGATAGAATGTGTTAAAAGTCTATTTGTAGCAAAACCTAGATCACGATACCTGCGTGGATAGTTTCAAGACTGCTGATCATGACAGCAATACTCTTCTTTATCAAGGATCACCAACAATAGTGTTAACAGGGGCATCAAACTACCCAACAAAAATATATTTATTAAACAGAAGCTCAATAGGATGGATACGGTGATGCCCCCCTCATCCCCCTCAGAGCTCAAAAGTCTCAGACAGAAATATGGCTCAAGACGCGAGTATTGGTCGTTCCACAGCCACGGTTACCATGGATTCTTTATCATTCGATACATGTGCAAATCTCCATGTGTTGCCTTTGAAACACCACCACTTTATACTCACACACAACCAAGAGATAACATCCCCACCAGCTATGGGCACAACAGCCGTATATCGAATGTAGGAGCTCAAGAAACTCAAGTAAATCGAGGGATTGTGAGCTTAGTCCGCCAAGGATTGCAGCCGATAGAAACCCGAACAACTTGCCGCAAGGAGAATGGCACGGTACACACATCGGATCTTCACCGTATCGTGAACACAGTCACCAGGCTTGCAATTTACAGGATGCATATTGAGTCGATTGATCATCATGCCTCGATGAGTCGACTGGCAGGATACACGAAACTTTCTGAAGCCACCATAAGCTAATCTAGAAGGCGCATCACACATTAGGATTTACGTACCAAGCAACATTTATAGAATGGGATTGCCGAGGAAGGCTTCAGAGTCATGTTTGAAACGTTGCTGTGGGTTTAATGTGTGTCGAGGGAGATCACGGGGATTAGATGAATAGGGTCTGATAACGAACGAGAATCGAAAAGCACGCGAGCTTGATCAACCGGAACCGTGTATTTGCATGTATATCAGTATTAATGTGTTTGACTTATTGAAATACCGTGTACTCGCAGCTGTTAAAGCCAGAATCGAGAAGTAAACAGCATCTATAGATAGACAAACACAATACAGCAACCCCGTTTTCAAATCATTCGAGCACTTGTTCTGCCATGGATACTTGCGGTCACACTGTTAGCCCTATTGTCGAAGCGATCACGGGGATTTAGTTCATGACTTACCAGCGCTGCCGGTGTTATCAGGCTCGACGTATGCCTTGCTGACCTTACCATCCTCCACCTTGAGGGCGTATCGCTTGCCTCGCATGCCACCGAAGACAGCGTACGCCTCAAAGCCGAGGTCTAGAGCCTTGGTGAATTCACCCGTAGGGTCACCGAGGAATCGAATCTGGAAAAGTCAGACTCACGCTCACGGAGCAACAAACGAGGGGTATCATAAGCATCGATATTCACTCACTCCGGTTTGCTTAGCAGGGTCAAGCTGCTCACTCCAAGCCTTCATGCTGTGATACAAAGTTAGCATCATGCCATAATACCCCATTTTCAGAGGATATTCTGTGATGAAACTTACACAAAAGGGTCATTGACAGACACAACGAAGACCTGACCAGCCTGCTTGAGCTTAGGATGGTTGATGTATGAGGGGACGTGCTTGCTGGAGCATGTGCCGGAGAAGGCAGCAGGAACTCCGACGATGTAACCATTGGATGATTTGAACTCCTCAGCGAGGTTAACCTTGTTGCCCGGAGAGTCCTCAAGCAGCACGTCAAGGTCGGGGATCTCTTGGCCAACGCGGACAAAGGCTCGACCAGTTGAGTGGAAGCCGCGTACGGCAGCAACAGGCCTGGCAAGGGCAATGCGTCGAAGAGGAGCTCGGAAAGACATTTCTGGAGATAGATTGGTTCGATTTCTGAAATATACGTGTTATTTCTGAGAGACGCGGGTTATCAATTGCGTGACTCTTGGTTTGCTCCCTTGTTGAGTTTCGTTGTGGGGGTTGAAGCTTCGGACAGCTGGGAGGAACAAATGACATCACGTTGAGCTCCACCACGCTAAGAAGCTCGTGAGGTTAGTGCCTACCTACCTAGGTACTGAGGTAGGACATCATGTGGCACATTGTTGCAATGTGTTTTGGTTCCGAGAGAATGACGGGAATAGTAGTGATGTGTGTTCATGTACAACTTGATCCTTAGGTCCTTTTTGACAATTAGCCATAATTGATTGTCTCGATCTAGGTAAGTTACAAGCTGCATATCTCACGTGAGTTCCGTAGTTATTGATGTAGTACAAATCTCCATTGACCATTCATTGTTGTTGAGAGTGCCTTTTCATTTTTATCTTGTTGTTATATACTGTTTAGAGATAGACAAGCAAAAGAGAAAACATATTAATGACTGTTTTCTTATGATATAGTAGTAAATGCATCGGAGCGCAGATGTCAAGTATTTGCTGTAAACCCCGACGAAAAGGCAATGGTGCCGTTTGGCAACTCTTAGGTAGTGTTTCGTATTGTCATTCATTGTTAAAGGAGGTGAAACAAGAAAACAAACGTATTCCTTTCATCTGTGTTGCGTCGTTATTGTTGTAGGGGTGCCGTCAGTGAAATATATTGCAGTGTTTGGTGATGCTGGCTGCCTTCGCTATGTACTACTAACTAGTACGGAGATCAGTTAAGTACTACGCCCTATAGACCTTCTTTACCTAATTCTAGGCTACTAATTAGCTAAAATAGGTATCATTTTGTAACCTACAGTCAGTAGGAACCTACATACTAGATAGTCAGAATAGTAGATACAACCGTCACCATCTCAACCTCTCGCCAACAGGGTTTTACTTCTCTTACTCTCTTTAGTTTATCTTTTAACCATACATAAAGTTGCACTTCTTCCTTAACCTCGAAACATGGGCGAAATCATCCTCAATTATATTCTTTCTCGCAAAGCAAAAACAGTTTGAGGTCAAAAGGACTAGCCGCCATGGAGACGATTCAGACCATGGAAGATACACCTTTGACGTTCAACAGTCCCGATACTCCCACGAACGCCGAGCATCTGCAACCGAAATCTATGTCACACAGCATCAGTGGGAACTTACCACAAGAGGTTCTCGACACCTTACCTATGCATGTGCCTACTTGGCGTCTTCACACATACGTGGTGCACATTGTCGACTTCAAAGCTGGGCCTCAGTATCGACGAGATGCCCCCTTCAACCGCGGAACTGCACATGGAACTGAAGACTACATAGAGAGTGGTATATTTGTACGAACTCACGAGAAAAAATGGCAAGGTCATCTTCACATACCTCAACGACACCCCGAGTCAGACTACTGCGAGCTTGTGAGCCAACCATGCAACAACCTCATGGATCATGACCACTTCGATTCCGAGTCTGCTATTGGCTTTATATTCAAGAAGGACTATGAGAATAACTTTGATCGTATTCTTCGACATACAGCATTGCCAAAGGAGAGAAACCCTGTGATTTTGAATCATTACAAATACCATCAGATCAACGATCAACCACTGCCACCTGGGAATTCGACCGATTAGGTTACGGCGGTGCTCGTAGCGATGGGAGAAAAGAAATTGTTGATGGAATATGTGCCGAATGACTGGTACATAGATGGCAAAGGGGTGTTCCAGGAACGTGGCCGAGGCAAAACTACTGTTGGAGACACTATTTACTGTCGAAACTCAGCATTGACCGGGGTTTTGCCATGTAATTGAGATATTGAAAGGTGATCTCGTGGCTATAAACGTGCTATAGCATCGTTGTACTCACAGACAAGATGCATGAATAGAATCCGAAACGACAATTATTTATGTAATTAGCTAGAGTGACGTGTGATGCGTTACAGAAGAAGACATCTGAATCTGGAAACACTGTCGGACTGATACATTGTATCGCTGACCATATTCTTCCATACCTACCTAGGTACGCTAGCCACTATGGCATGAACATTGGTAGCCATGCTGGCGACTTGAATGATCTCGTTTACTTTTCGATCAATATCTTTGCATTTAGCATTTAGAATGTGGCTAATATTGGACATGCTACGTGTTTATCACAAGGGTACAATCAGAGCCATGAAAACAACACCCTTGACTTGATGAGGATGATGATGATGCTTTAAGAGGTTTGATACTGGAACCAACCGAGTCTGTACATGGGTATTTGCACCAAGGTAACATTTTGCACTCATGCGTATTCCTTAATCATGATAGAGGCAGGCTAGGCTCGTCCCGTTGGCAGAAGGGTGTTGGTTCCAGAGTTAATCAAGGGTTGACGGGCCCATCCATCCGGGGCCCCATATGGAGAGGCAACATGAGGATGAGGAAACACATCACCTGTGCGCATACAATAGTGATGTGATGCTATCCGTACTTATGCAAGGGGTCTCCTTGCGTCTCGGCTCGCCATCGGCTACGCATGCCTTTGGTTGAAATGCCAGTTGACGTGAAAGGTGTTGAACCTGGGATCAGCTTACGGGTATTCCTTCATACCAACACAAGGGTGAAAACTCAAAATTGATTGACGTTACCTCCCAGCACGTGGAGATGAACTGCGATATCACAACGTACTTGGGTATTGTGGATACATATTTCGTATCCTGGACCTCGCGTGAGGTGTTGACGTGACTTGAGACCAGAAATGTCAAGCATCTGGACGTGGGACTTGCTCGTTGATAGTGGAGTTATGGAGTTGATATTAGTCTTCCGTTGGTTCTTGGCCTCAACTGCAACTTGCTTGGCAACGCATGCTGATATGCATCAACAAAGCGTGGGGGAACTAGACCGGCTAACCGCCCATCACCCGCTTTGACATCTGCTTTCTTTTCCCGAGAGGCCTAGAACCCGACAGGCCGAGCTATGAGCTGAGTATGCAAGGCTCCAACTACGCATGCACATACGGAAGTGAACTGTAGGAACCAGAAATCGTTCAACGCAACGGTCTAGCTCGTCTGTTCTCTCACGGATTAGCGCACGACAGCCGCAAGTGATATGTGAGAACTAGGTAGCCGTAGAGACAGGCGGCTCTTGGTATAAACCAGCTGTTGTTGCTTGATGATTGGCACAGGCGATATTTGATCCAGGTTGGTGTCGCCTAGGTCCTAAATCAGCTCAGCCATTCAAGAAACTGTTTCGCAACAGTGTTATCGGAACGATCTGAAAGAGTGTGAAAGGGCATGGCGTGAGAAAACAAGAATGTGGAGCAACGACTTGTCTATGGTGAACACTACTTGCAGTTATCCGAATGTTCAGCCGTGTTTCGCAGATAGTCGTCGATACTGGCGATTTCTCGATGTAAGAGAACCACAGAAATGTATGAGAAGGACGTGATTATGATGATCCTTGAGCCGGCTTGGTGTATCAGAAGGTATCTTACGGGTTGCCAAGCGTCGAGTTGGCCTGATAACAGGTTCTTTTAACCGGGGTGCTGCTGTGATAATGCCCGAGATGGTGATCTTTGAAACTTTGCAGCTGGTTTATCGTTGCATCGCAGATTCTTGCTGGCGATCGACAATGCCTCAAACCACAATCACTGTGTGCGTGCATGACAGGGAGCCAACAACCAGGTAAAGTACCGTTGGACTCGGAATACATCCAATGGTGAACAGGGGAGCTGGCATGGCAGGCAAGGCAAGGGGACCTGGAAGATGAGGCACAGCACGCCAGAGACAAGGGTCTTAAAAGAGAGACAAGGTGATGCAAGACATGCCTCACTTGGAATGTGTGTAGGCTAACAAGACGACGACAGCGGAAAACAGACTTGAGCCCCTATTGCTGAATAGCTAGGTAGATAAGGTAGGATCATCAGCTTTGATGAAAAATGGGTTAATAAGCTACCTACTTTAATTAGGTAGCGTGCAAGTTGTCAATTACATACATGCAGGCCTTGACGGAGCTATTTTGGTTCCTTTTCCTTCTCCACGACCGGTGGGTTTACTCGCTCGCTAAGAGCATCATGACCTCACTTAGTCATACAGCCTTGCTCGATAGGAAGTGTATCGTGAAGAGAAGAAATGGTAGGCACCTGAGCATTCAAAGGACTTTACGAATAGCCGGCCGACGAGGTTGCAAGTCAAGAGACGCTGTCTGCACAGCAATAGAACACAAAAAACTCTCAGACTATCACCACAACCACTCACCACAACAACCAAGATTGAATTACTACAGTCAATTCTTCCCCTCCATCGTCTCACGCATGCGGGCATCCATAACGAGCCGTCCATGAATGCATGCATGAGCAGGTGCAGGCACTTTAGACAGAAGAGCCTTGTCCTCAAAGAGAGCGATGGTCCAATCTACCCCTGTCTTGGCACTCTAGGACGGCCCCCTCTTGTTGCCCCTCAGCCAAGTCTTCTCCCACACAGAACTCACCTACCTACCTTATCCAGGCACGAGGGCTATTTTGGCGCGCAACCCCCAGTGCAACCACCAGTGAGCACCTGCGACAACCCTCCATGGCCCCTGTCTGCTGTCGTATCGTTTTGGATGTTGGCTGTATCCGTAAAGCTCTGTGCTTTATTACTGTGTATTAACTTCTGTTGCAGGTCGGTATAACCGTTGCTGACTTGGCCTCAGCTTGCGACGTCGACGCGAAGCTTCTCGGGTTTAACACATCTAACGTTACCTACCTAGGTAGGTAGTGTTGTATATCGAGGACGGATCTTTCAGCTGACCGAGTTCCAAAACAACCGGAAGTTTGCTCAAAGTCTTTTTTTACCATCCTTATCCTTGTATCTGGGGCATATCACGAATCCCAACCAACCACTCCAAACGAACAAGGGAGTCTTCCACCTCCCACTCAAGTCTCACAGACTGACCATCTCTGGTACAGTGCTGTACATACATACCTGACTCTTAGAACTCTCAGGATCAACCCCTCTGATCGACCAAACTGGGCGGTCTGACGACCAAAGGACGATCAATTCCATTCGTCCGTTTATCGCAAATAACTACCTAGGTAACCATCTTCTTTTTGTTCAGTCAAGACACATTAGTAGTTCGCTACGAGGTTTGTATGTACTGCCAAATCGAACTGCCCTCTATCCATCAAAGAAACCCCGCCAACGCCGCAATTGGGACGCCTCCGTTCCACACGGATTCAAAGGCGACTGGCTGCACAGGTTCTTCCCTATTATTATAGACAGCATGTGACTGATAAGCTTCGATACATAGCTTCAAGGAAGATCCACTAGAACTGGACTTGAGGGATCATTACAACCGAGGCCTTTGTTTCCAGTCCACAGAACTCAATGGGTATTTCGGTACCATCGCCAGAAACGTTTAGCAGCTGTGCAGGGCAGGTTGTTGCTGATCGTCATTGTCCCTGTGGGTTCCCGTTGCAAGAGCCCGCTCTAGGTAAAAACGAACATGTTTTTAGACGGCGTCACTCCACTCTGTCTCCCGTGAGTTTCGTCTCTGCCCCTGATCCCAGCCAGTATATGGAACCCTTCAGGGCTTGGCTTTTTTTTTCTGTCTCTTATCTATCTCACATATGTATGCTTGGTGGTATGCATGCATAGGCGACTGCGGGTGATGGCTGTAATATGAGTTAGTTGGCCGTTGAAAAGCGTCGCTGGTTAGAATTCAGGCTCAGAAGGTATTTCCAAAACACAGTAAGACTCCAGGTTGAGCTAGCTCCTGAGCTCTACACCAACTCTGTAAGGTACCCTGACCTGAAGGTGGTAGACTGGCCGCGTTATTCCATTCCCACCACCTCAACTGGGCATCATCATCACCTATCTCTCATCTCAGGTACCGATCTGTACGGTACCTAACTGTTTGGAACCTCTTATTCGCCCTTCCTCCTCCCCTCTTCCTCTTGCTCACTCTTGTTTCTTACCTGCTCTTCCATGACATTGGTTGCCCCTGATTCCTGCCTTTTTCTCCTTCCCTCCTAGAGTCAGACATCTAAACTTTTTCTGTCACTTTATTGGAGTATCCTCTTCCACTCTTCCACTCTTCCAGTTATTCTTCTTCTTCAGCGTCGATCATTTCCTTTCTCTCTCTCGCAGCTCATTATCCTCATTCATCGTCGCTTGTTTCGCGCTCGCTTTTATTCCTCCTATCCTCCCTCCCCCTCCCCACACACACACACTCAAGCCCGCCCACAACGCACGACCCTGCAGCGTCGAACGCCAACGATCCACCGACCGTCCCACGCGCCGTCTCTCCCTCCTGAAGTCCGCGTCTCAGCCGTGCATAAATCTGCCCGGATATACAGCTTGATCCATGTCCGGTACCTTGCAGCCCACTATCTGAGCTACTCTCTTCCAAGTACCTCCTTAGCTCAGGTACTTCGCCTTTCGTTGCCTTGCCTGTACAATTCCATCACGGCCCCCCCTTCCCCTTCCCATCTCTGCCTTGTCTACCACCGCTACCTACCTCCACTTTCGCCAGTACCATCAACCCGCCGCCGTTTTGTTGTCCATTTTGCGCTTCTTTCTTGCTTGAACGCTTCCTGCGCTCCTCGCGAGATCGAGGATTTTCAGAAGTTTGCATCGCGACAAACTGTCGCCCCCATTGAGCTGCCATCGCCGCTGTCCATCTATCAGGTGTCGCTTGTTTCCTGTCCTCCTTTGTTTCCGACCGACCGTAACCCAGTTGCGCGCCGCAACCGTAGTCTTCGCCTCACCACCGACGCCGATATCTACTTTGGTACAACATCGATATTTCTTCCAACTATTTGCTCTTGCAACTCTAATCTGCCGAAACCCCATCGTCGCCTCGCTGATTACCATCTCGATTTATTTGTTGTTTTCATTGCCGCGTTTTATCTCGACTCATAATATCGGACAAAACGACCCGCTGCCTTTGGCCGTTCTGGTCAGTTGAGACGTCTTGGCTCGACACCAGCACAATAATTAAACCTTGTTTGGGTCAAGAGGCATACGAGCCTAAGCCTCTGTTTTATTGAACCACAAGAAACACATTATGTCCGTCATGTTGCAAACACCATCTCGAGCTTCTACCGCCTCATCCTCCTCTTTTCAGCCCATATCACGCCAAAACACCATGTCTTCTTACGATGGTTCGCGCTCTGCGCGCCAATCGAAGCGCTACTCCATGTCAGCTCTGTATATGTCGATTTCCGCCAACGAAGGAGACCTACAGATTGAAGATGACCTGGCCAAAGGTAGGAACTTATATCCACGTTAAGAAGATAAACAATTGACCTCTATGGTAGCACAAAAGGCATTGCGCGATCTCAAGTCCAAAATTTCGTCACAGTCAAAGAAGAACTTCGTTCTGGAAAAGGATGTGCGCTATCTAGATTCCCGAATCGCCTTGCTCATCCAGAATCGTATGGCATTGGAGGAGGTACGTTTTCCAACAAACTAAATTGAACGCATACTCATCCACCTTGCAGCAAAATGAAGTTGCCAGCCATCTCGAAGATGCTCTCGAGATGCAGCAGGGTGTCTTCCCTAATGACGACAAGACGCAGAAATACGGAAATCTCTTGTTTCTGCTACAGTCTGAGCCTAGGCACATTGCACATCTTTGCAGGCTAGTCTCGATGTCCGAGATCGATTCCCTACTTCAGACAGTCATGTTCACTATCTACGGAAACCAATACGAGAGTCGTGAAGAGCACCTCCTTCTCACCATGTTTCAGGTACGTATTGCAATGCATCTTTAGGAGATTCAAGTCTTACAGGTTTTAGTCCGTCTTGACATATCAGTTCGATAACACACCGGACTACTCCTCCTTGCTCCGCGCTAATACGCCCGTTTCTCGAATGATGACCACATACACACGAAGAGGGCCTGGTCAAAGTTTCCTCAAAACTGCACTTGCTGATAGAATCAACGGTTTAATCGAGTTGAAAGATCTTGACCTCGAAATCAACCCGCTCAAGGTTTACGAGCGAATGATTGAACAGATTGAGGAGGATACCGGCCAACTGCCTCCCCATCTCCCCAAGGGAATTACTGGCGAACAAGCTGCTGAGAACCCTCAGGTTCAGGCCATTATCGAGCCCCGCTTGACTATGTTGACCGAGATTGCTAATGGCTTCTTGACCACCATTATCGAGGGCCTCGAGGAAGCGCCTTATGGTATCCGTTGGATCTGCAAGCAGATCAGGAGCTTGACCAAGCGCAAGTACCCAGATGCTAATGACCAGGTTATCTGCACTTTGATCGGTGGATTCTTCTTTTTGCGCTTCATCAACCCCGCGATCGTTACACCGAAATCGTATATGCTTATCGATGGAACACCGGCCGAGCGACCTCGACGAACTCTGACCTATATCGCCAAGATGCTTCAGAACCTCGCGAACAAGCCATCCTACGCCAAGGAGCCGTACATGGCTAAGCTTCAGCCATTCATTCATCAGAACAAAGACAGAATCAACAAATTCATGCTTGATCTCTGCGAAGTCCAGGATTTCTATGAGAGTCTGGAGATGGATAATTATGTTGCGCTGTCAAAGAAGGACCTTGAACTCGAGATTACCCTCAACGAAGTGTATGCCATGCACTCGTTGATTGACAAGCACCATGATGAGTTGTGCAAAGACGATAATTCGCATCTTGCTATTATTATGTCTGAGCTAGGGTCATCGCCCCCTCAGTTGCCACGCAAAGAGAACAGGGTCATAAACTTGCCTTTGTTCAGTAGATGGGAGTCAGCCATTGGTGATCTGACGGCAGCCCTGGATATTACACAGGAGGAAGTCTATTTTATGGAAGCCAAGTCGATTTTCGTGCAAGTCATGCGATCTATCCCAGCGTCAAGTGGGGTAGCCAAACGACCGTTACGCCTGGAACGTATCGCAGATGCCGCGGCTACAAACCGCAGCGATGCTGTGATGGTACGCAAAGGTATTCGGGCCATGGAGTTGTTGTCTCAGCTTCAGGAATTGCACGTCATCGACAAGAGCGATCAGTTCGGCCTTCTTCGGGACGAAGTTGAGCAGGAGCTTCAACATCTCGGTTCTCTTAAGGAGGGTGTTATCACCGAGACCCAGAAGCTGCAGGAGGTGTACAAGACGATTCGTGACCACAACGTTTATCTTAATGGACAGCTCGAGACTTACAAAAGCTACCTGCATAACGTTCGATCACAGAGCGAGGGCACTAAGAGAAAGCAGCAGAAGCAGCAAGTCCTCGGTCCGTATAAGTTCACTCACCAGCAGCTCGAGAAGGAGGGTGTTATTCAGAAGAGCAATGTTCCCGACAACAGACGGGCGAACATCTACTTCAACTTTACCAGCCCACTGCCTGGAACATTTGTTATTTCACTTCACTACAAGGGTAAGCCGATCTTGTTTTCCCGTTTCTTTGGCATTGGATGCTAACCTGAAGACAGGCCGCAACAGGGGTCTTCTTGAATTGGATCTCAAGCTGGATGATCTGCTTGAGATGCAGAAGGATAACCAAGATGACCTTGACCTCGAATATGTTCAGTTTAACGTGCCCAAGGTGCTGGCATTGTTAAACAAGCGGTTCGCCAGGAAGAAGGGGCGGTAAATGATCTATAACGACAATACGACTCTCAGCCACAAAACATCTCGACACATATTGATCCATGTACTACGACCGCATCAGACGGAGGGGCTTGGCGTTATGGATACTGATACCACGGAATCTTCTGTTCTCTTACCTTGAACCAGTAAGCTGCTTGGAGGGCTTGTCACCATGGTTTCTTTTGTTAATTTTCTTTTGTCTGTTTCCTTTCTGGGCAGAAGCATTCGCTTCATGTCTTGTATCGTGGTGGTGGAGATGGTTGATGGGGAGGTGTAAGTCAAGGAGTAGGAAGGGCTATTCTTTATATACCGTTTCCTTGTTTCTTGAACGGCGGTATTCTGCTTCGGCTGGTCCGTAGTGGGAGGTTGTTATGTGGCGCCTTGATTATGTGTGTATGCCAGTAGTCTGTTAATGAGATGGATTGTACCATGAGCTGAATGGTTTTTTTTTTGGGGGGGGGTTTAGTGGCCGCTAGCACACTGATAATGAACAATGGGATTTGCATCTTGATCATACAAACTCTGGGAATCAAATCTATTTCATGGGTGAATGAGATGTTTGACATGCCATATATAGATGTTCACGAAGCACAGAGATACCTTAGTAGGTGATTTGTCAGAGAAGCCGAGGAACGAAGCCGCCCGGGGTGTGGTGGAGAGAGCTTGGGGAAGAGGGGCCATAAGTTCCTCTACATAGGCACTCTAGCACTGTATCCCCAGATCTGAACCTCGGCATCTAATTAAGCAAGGGCCAATCTTTGATGAGACAGGTCAGCTCCAGGCATCTGTTTTCATCTGAGATTGCAATTGCCATTCAATCGTAGCATCGTCAACTCACTCGTTCTTCAATTACCCTTTGAATCTCTCCACTTCTATCTCCGATAACTTGAGAGAGAACCAACCATTTGACAAACCTATTCATCTTCAACCTTCACATCTAGAGTCACCCGCATCGTCGTCATTCGCATCTAACATTTGCCCAATGGCTGGTAGAATTAGACAGCCCGTTGACGAGAGGGCGCTCGAAAAATACATTTCCGATAATGTCCCTGTCATCAAAACACCGATCGACCTCAAACAAGTGAGCATTCAGTTCTTGGTCCTTTCAGTTGTGATGCTGGCTGACGTCAAAATAGTTCGGGTTTGGTCAATCCAACCCAACGTACCAAATCACCGCTTCCGATGGCCAGCGCTTTGTGATGCGCAAGAAACCACCTGGAAAGCTCCTTTCCAAGACAGCTCACAAGGTTGAGCGCGAGTACCGCATCATGCATGCTCTAGAGAGGACTGCTGTTGCTGTCCCCAAAACGTACTGCCTGTGCGAGGATGACTCTGTCATTGGGACACCGTTCTATATCATGGAATTTCTCGATGGACGTATCTTTGAAGATTTTACCATGCCAGGCGTAGAGCCCGCTGAACGTGAGGCCATGTGGCACGATGCTGTGATAACTCTCGCACGCTTCCATGGTGTTGATTACAAGAAGGTAGGCTTGGAGAAGTTTGGAAAACCGGTAGGTTTCTATCCTCGACAGATCGATACGTGGGTAGCTATTTGTGGGAGTCAGGAAAAGGCTGTCGATATTGAGACCAAGGAGCCTGTTGGCAAGCTTCCACACTTTGAGGAGACGGTGCGCTTCTTCAAGAACGAGCGGCTGCAGCCCAAGGATCGGGCAACGCTGGTGCACGGAGATTATAAGGTTGATAACCTGGTATTTCACAAAACAGAGCCGAGGGTCATTGGGATCTTGGAGTATGTTTCTCGTTTCTCGGCTCATATTTTCCTGCTAACACAGAACTTACAGTTGGGAGATGTCCACTATTGGTCATCCGCTCTCCGACATTTGCAACTTTCTCACAAACTTTTACTCAGCCAAATCTCCTGGTTCAACCCCCTATGATGCATCCGACTTCCTCCCTGGCAAGACGCCTGGTCTTCCACAGCCGGAGCAGATCTTAGAGTGGTATACGGCGCAAAGCGGATATGATCCTCGACCGGAGGTGCCGTGGGGCATGTCCTTCAGTATATGGAAGCTAGCTGGCGTTTGCCAGGGGATCGCGGCGCGTTATGCGCTCAGGCAGGCAAGTAGTGAGAAGGCGAGACAGCATGCTGTGACGAGGGGATCGCTGGCTAAGTTTGCATGGTTGTTGGCCAAAGAAGCTGGTGCAGATGACACTGGCACGAAACTGTAGTGCATTTATGAGATGCCCTCAGTATCTCCTCTATTAAAACAAGTACAGACAGATGGCCAAGCTCAAGTGAATTTTTACAAAATCGCAAAGAAAATAAACCGAATTAAAGAATCATATTACACTGAGCCAAGACTGTATGATATAATACCTAGTGTGTCCATTTTATCTTACTACATTGAGAGTAATAGCATATCGAGTTGGCCAAGGCATTAAGATCTATCATTTTGTTCCATGGTATCCAATCACTACCTTAGTTGTGTTTTGGGCTGCAACACCACGCCCACGATTCAGATCCGAAACACCCTAATGGCCCAGGTGCCAGGCCTATGACGTTACGCTTTTACGCAGTCACATCAAGCATCTATCTTATCGCTCGCTACGCCAAAAGGGGGCCAAAAAGGGCAAGACTCGATTTAAACCATTCCCTACCTGTACACCGCAATAGTTGCAGTTTTTCATCCTTGGCACATGATCCTGGACAATTCTCTAGACTTTACGCCTGTACAATTATTCGACTGGCCTATTCATGGCTGGCAACACCCGTCGGCGCATCACGTTGCCGGACCCGGACCCTGACCCTCCAGCGGATGAGCGACGCCCTTTACTGAGTAGGCTCAGTACTGGCGGTCCCGAGAACCACGATGCTCTGTATAGCTGCATGACAGACCCTCATAGTCATTTACCTGTGTACACCAACATCCACCGTATTCGCCGCGACATCATCAGTGTTGTTGAGGATTACTTGAGCCTTGCCCAGCTGCAGGACCTGAGAATTAATGTTACAGTTGTGCGGCCCTTGGTTGATAAGTTCTATGGCCTCAACGACATTTCCATCAGTAAGAGAAGTGCAGTTCAGCTCCCTGATACTTCTTTACTGATTGAATTTCACAGTTTACTGCTTACTCGTCAACCGTGCTCAGTTTCTTGAGGAGCAGTCTCATTTGAACAACCGTCACAATGTAAACTTCACACGCGCCACTCTGTGTGAGCTCATTGCTACGCGCATCCTTCGACGCTTTGGTGAAGTGCATGACGATGGCCATGATGGTCTTTTATTACTGGCTCATATCCTCGTTGCAGGCTTCGAGCCCTTTCAGAATGCTCCAGACGAGATTCGAGATGAGGCAGAGCGCACTACCTCATGGGTTGATTACAAGACACTACCAGCTCTGGAGGTGGCCATTGTTACTGAGAGCAAACATTTCCTGAGCTCCGCAACTTGCCAAAAGGTTGTCAACGCCATCTACGAGGGTCGAATTGTCTACACTCCTTCAACCTTTTGGGACATTATTCCCGATCATTACAAGTTGAAGCCCATCTCCATCTATGACCCTCGCGATTCGCCTCTTCTCAACCAATATCGTTTAATTGTCCCTCGCACCCGAAATGTCCTTGAATCCATTCAATTTGCTACGCTGCTCGCACTCTACGTTGCGGTTATGGTTCTTAGAAGGAAGAACCGCTACGGACCGACCGAAGCAGCTTTTGCTATCTTTGCCTTTGGATGGGGCTTAGATCAGTTTGCTACCATTCTGGCACATGGATGGTATGTCACAAGTCTACGTGTTGCGTCGTATCGTACTGACACATTTTCTTTTAGGAACGTCTATACCCAGAACCTGTGGTCATTCCTTGATGTCGCCTTTGTCTTCATCTACTGGGCATATCTTGTGCTACGATTCTTGGGCTGGAAGCTTGGCGACCCAAACCTAGACGAACAAGCATTTGATGCACTTGCTCTCGCAGCTCCTGTGTTGGTTCCGCGCCTGGCTTTCAACCTGCTTAGCGATAACCTAGTGTTTCTGTCCCTTAGGTCAATGATGGCGGATTTCTTCTTCCTCACAGCTCTGTCTGCCTGGTGTTTCCTGGGCTTCTTGTTATCACTTCTCTGGCTTGGCGAGGGAGCCCATCCTCTCCTGTAGGTGATGCCCGTACCACCTTTGCTGCTACGTGATACTGACACACATCAGAACAATATCTAAGTGGATGATCTACATTTGGTTTGGATTGGATGGAACAGGTATTCATCGATCGGTCAGTCCCCCCCCCCCAACCGACGCCGAACTATTTCTGACTGATCTGCCAGACTGAATTTCACTGGCTTCTGGGACCTAGTGTTATGGTAGCCTTTGCTTTCCTTGGAAATACCCTCTTCCTTACTATCCTCGTCTCAATGCTGTCCAATACTTTCAGCAACATTTCGACAAATGCTATAGCAGAGATCAGCTTCCGTCGAGCAGTGGTCACCCTTGAGGGCGTCAAAGCCGATGCCGTGTTTGCATACCAGCCCCCTTTCAACATCCTTGCTGTCTTCCTATTTATCCCGCTGAAATTCGTTGTAAGTCCGCGCTGGTTCCACAAGATTCACGTAACGGCAGTCAAGATTTTGAATTTGCCTCTGTTGCTCATTATTGCTGTTGCTGAGCGCCGCTTGCTATGGCCCTCTCGAACGATAGAAGACCCAGCCGAGATCAAAGCTCCGCCACCAACAAAGAGCCAATTCTGGAAGAAGTGGCGATTGACTGTTCACCGAGACCTTCGCGCTGTGTTTCAAGTCCCACCGCCCGACACTGTGCACGATGATATTGCAGTGGATGATGACCTTACGCATCATCTGATCCGTCGACAATTCACACGCAACGCCACAAACGAGGTAGAGCCTCGCGATATGGAGCCTTCCGCCCGACCTGATCCCGGAAGTCGGCGCCCATCACGGAGAGATTCTATGTTTCCAGGCATGATACCGCAGAAGCTAGGAGGATCCTTTTCCGACGAGAACATGTTCGAGGGAACCACAGATAGACTAGCCAACATGGAAAAGGCGATACGACGTATGGAAACTATGCTATCACGTTTGGTTCCGTCTGTCGAAGACGCCGCGAGCGATGATGGAATGGAGGAGAGCAGGACATTATGGGGAGACAATACTGCCGAGTCTTCATTTAGAAGGCTAGCGGATTAAGAGTTATGATCATTGCGCGGTGTTTGGGTTTGATTACAGGTTGGAATACGCTGTCAGAGCTATGGCATAGAGTTTTGTTTTCATCATGTGGTGGTTTTGTTTTGGCACTGATTCACTGGCACTCACTGTTGGAAACAACTGGAACTTCCTCTCACCGCACACAGAGCCAACCCTTCCTTTCCTATGAATATTAGAAGTTCGTCATTCTTGCGTTTTCATCAACAATTTCCCAAGGCTCTCTCGTACTATCTTGTCTTAATCTACTCGGCATGTGTACACTCACATATTTCAAGCACAAAGAATGCAAGCATACCTGGGTTGTCGTTACAGAGCCCTGCGAGCCCTTCATGGGCCTCAACAACTGCCCGACCTTCTGCGACGGCTCGGCCAAGAATCCACCCAAATTCTATAATACAAAGAGCCGTCCTTGTCCTCGTTGCCATCTGCATGGCGTGTACGATCGCAACTTAGTTCGGATGGTGGAAGCTATGGGATGGGGAATAAAATGGGGGGTCGGGCCGGGGAGAGATGATTGGGGTTGCGAAATGAAGTGTGCGATCCTTTGAGGGGATCGTGATGATGGATTATATCAGAGCTCAAGGGGTGAGTTATTCCAACTTGATAATGGGAAAAGGCCAATACGTGTATGCCTGGTTGAATCCTAGAAATATACTGATGCAAGCCAGCCAGCCAACTCTCCCTTAGCTCAACGAACAGCGCACCTCGAACTTGACCATGTTAACTATTTCGTTACGATTTTACGAGTTTGCGATTCACCAACCGCTGCTCCATACTCGTATTTTACTACTATCGACGTTTTACTCACTTGATTCTCAAATACCTATATCACGTGCCACACCCACCCAGCGTCATCACTAGGTAGTTTTCCATCCACGATCCATGAAGCCTCACCATAATCACAACATCCTTTCACATTGGAATTCTACACCATGCTCCCAACACCGGATACTTCGCACGTACCTTACGAGCGGGTCTACGAACCTGCTGAAGACTCATATCTCCTCTTGGACACGCTCTCGTCCTCTTCAGAGATCGAGTATCTACAGAAAGCCTTTTCCGATATGGCGCCCCTCGTGGTGGAGGTCGGTACAGGCTCAGGTGTCGTCCTTGCTTTTGTCCATGCACATGCACAGAACCTATTTGGAACGCGCAAGGTCCTCACGGCGGGAGTTGACATGAATGCTTTCGCATGCCGGGCCACGGTCGGGACAGTCACAAAAGCAGCATCTGATAACCCAAATACGCACGCCTTGTACCTGGGCTCTTGCATGGGAGATCTCACAACCCCGTGGCGTGAGTGTACCATTGATGTCCTCATCTTTAACCCGCCATATGTCCCAACGCCCGAGATGCCTGCCAGGCCAGAGGCATTTACCGCAGACGACCTCGGAGTCAGTACACAACCCTCATTTGATGACGATTCATATCTCCTGGCCTTGTCATATGCAGGCGGCTTAGATGGCATGGAGACAACAGACAGATTGATCGAAGCACTACCCCGAATCTTGTCTCGCCGTGGCTGTGCCTACCTCCTCCTATGCGCCCAAAACAAGCCGGATCAAGTCAAGAGCCGGATCGAGGGATTCGGGCCTGAGTGGCGGGCTCGTACTGTCGGGACCAGCGGCAAGCAGGCCGGATGGGAGAAATTGCAGATCGTGCGGATATGGCGAGACTATGTGAGCACTGCGAATTAAGAAAAAGAGACGCTGCCATTGGCTTGAAGCGTGTAAGGGCATGTATTTAGATATCTTTCCATACCAAGAAAAGCGATATCCACCCCCCGCGAGATTCATCCAGTTTTTGATGGCAAAACAACCCGAACGCCAGGTTCCATTTGAATGTGATATCTTCACAATGTAGTCACTCCACTTAACGACGCGCAACTGCGCTTCCAACACCTTCCCGCCTTGTTGTTCCATCTCGTTGATCCTTTTGTGATCGTCCACTCTAAGGTCTTCCTCCACGTCCACGGCCACCACCACGGCCACGTCCCCGGGGACCGCCTCTGCCACGTCCTCCTCGGCCGCCCCGCTCTGCCTCCTTGCGAGCCTTGTTCTTGGGCTTGGGCGCGTCATCGATGAGCAGTGTGTCGAGGGGTAGTGAGTCGGGAAGGATAAAGTATCGGATTGTGGAGCCTCGAATGTTCATAGTATCGAGCGAGATGGGCTCCTGGCCCTTGATGGTCATCTTGACGGTACGGAGGGCGGTGTTCATCTGGGGGGAGACCGAGGAAATAGTGCCATGGACAATTGTACCTGGAAGAAAGTCAGTGTGCTGCCCCTGGGAATTCGCAAGCGGGAGTCGTACCATTTTTCAACTCAATTGTCACCGTCTCATTGGCGCATTTCATAAGGAATCTAGTCGTACCAAGTCAGTCAAGGAGCTAAAACTCGAGAAGCTCAGCACAATGCAGGTGCAGTGCAAGGGATAGAGGGTGTTCTTACCGAACGAGCTTCATGTTGACAGCTTAAGATGAGCTATGCGCTTAAACTGATTGCAGGATTTATTGGGTTAAGTTGGAGGTTATTAGGCGCGACGTCGAGGAATCGATTCGGCGTGAGGCTGAGAGGCTGGCTGTCTATCAAGGCCGCCTAAATTGTCGGTCGGAAAAATTGAGGGTCACAGCTCCAGGTAGGTACACGTGACGACGTGCTCGGAAAGCTTTAGGTCGGCCTCCACATTTGCTGTTGATAACAGCTCATTGGCGCACATGGCACTTATCGATAAGACCCGCGGTTCGTCGAGCAAGTAAAACATCCAATGGAACAAACAGCAGCCTCGCCAGCCTACTAACCTAGCTACCTAACTTGAGCATGTCATCGCTCGGAGCTTGCCTCTCACCTGTGGCCCGAGGCTTTCCTCCTTCCTCCTACCTTCGACCGGACCCTCGGGGCCAACTTCCTTAAGCTCTTCCCTCAGGCCTCTTGTTCTCCCATTGCCGATTTCGCTATTCACTGCGTGCCCCGCCTGAGCCTGCGACCTGCGTCCACCATTACCCCACCATCTTCAAGGCTCAGGATCAAGTGGAAGGTTATCAGGGCCCCTTTACTTTTATTCTTCTTAATATCATAACAGTCTACACCACGTATTTTACTATCTGGGGCGATACCACTGGATTGTACTCCCAGAAAGCATGATTTCGGGACGAGGAGGAGCCGGCTCTCGGGGGAGGATCCGCCCCCCTCGTCGCATTGTGCGTGTAAGTTAGGCCCCTGGAGCGAGATCTAGTCAAGAACACCGAATCTTCTTGAGCGTCTGATCCCGAACTAACGGATACTTCTTTAGCCCAATGAGTCTGGCGAAGGTTCCGATTTTGAGGCTTGCTGGAAGATGCTGCAAGAAGCCCTTCGCGACATTCATATGCAGAATTGCAGCCGGCTGTCATTCGAGGAACTGTACCGAGCCGCATATAAAATTGTGCTCAAGAAGAAGGGCGATGTCCTTTACGACAGGGTCAAAGCATTCGAGGAGCAGTGGTTCGCCGAACATGTCATTCCCAAGATTCGAGAATTGGTCAGCAAGAGCCTGATCAACATCGGGGTCGAACGAACCTCGACGACATCAGTCAACGAGAGACAACAGACAGGAGAGAGATTTCTCAAAGGCCTACGCGATACATGGGAAGATCATAACATGTCCATGAACATGACGGCAGATATTCTAATGTACCTCGATCGCGGCTACACGCAGCTCGAAGCCCAACGAGTCCCGATTTTTGCCACTACCATTGCGCTTTTCCGGGATCATATTCTGCGATCATCTCTAAACACGAACACAAAGGCGAAGGTCATCGACATCTTGATATCGGTCTTGCTGGATCAGATTGATATGGAGCGCGAAGGAGATATCATAGACAGAAATCTGATTCGAAGCTGCAGTCGAATGCTCAGCAGTCTTTACGAAACTGAAGAGGAAAAAGAAAACGACAAGCTGTACATCACAGTCTTCGAACCTCGCTTCCTCGAAAACAGCAAGACATACTACGCTGCCGAGTGCGAAAAGCTATTGCGCGAATCAGATGCTGGAGCCTGGTTGCGACACACTCAACTGCGACTAAACGAGGAAATCGATCGGTGTGGAACAACAATCGAGTTGGAGACATTGCCCAAGGTCACAGAAACCATTGATCAAGAACTCATAGTCAAACATTTGTCAGAATTTCTGGCTCTTGAGGGCAGTGGGTTGAAGTGGATGATCGATTATGACAAGATCGACGAACTTTCCATTCTCTACAGGCTTATATCTAGAGTTGATCCGAAGAAAACAGCTTTACGGGAGATCTTGCAGCGTCGTGTGGTTGAGCTTGGCCTGGAGGTCGAGAAAGTGCTCAAGAACACTGATTTCTCGACCGGCCACGGTGGAGGGGACGAAGGAGGTGAAGGGGAAAAGACAAAGACCTTGAATCCCGCAGCGCAGCAGACAGCTGCTGCGATCAAGTGGGTGGATGATGTACTTCGTCTGAAGGACAAGTTTGATAATCTCTGGACCCGTTGTTTCCAAGATGATCTTATCATTCAAAGCGCCTTGACCAAGAGCTTCTCTGACTTTATCAACATGTTCACCCGCAGCTCTGAATATGTATCTCTGTTCATTGATGATAACCTCAAAAGAGGCATCAAAGGAAAGACAGAGGCTGAAGTCGATGTCGTTCTAGAGAAGGCCATTGTTCTGATCCGTTACCTCCAGGACAGAGACCTGTTCCAAACATATTACCAGAGGCATCTGGCAAGACGCCTCCTCCATGGCAAATCCGAGAGCCATGATGTTGAAAAGCAAATCATTTCTCGAATGAAACAAGAGCTGGGCCAACAGTTCACCAGCAAATTTGAGGGCATGTTCAGAGATCTGGTCACATCCACCGAGCTAACTGCCCGCTATCGTGATCACATTCGCGATGTCGGAGACGGCGGTAAGACCATCGATCTCAACATCAACGTTCTCACTACCAACTACTGGCCATCCGAAGTCATGGGCCGCACTGCTCAGATTGGTGACGATTCTCAAGTTACATGCACGTACCCTCCCGAAGTGCGGCGATTGCAGGCGAGCTTTGAGCAATATTATCTGACGAACCGTAATGGACGCAAGCTCACCTGGATTGGCACCACTGGCAGTTCTGATATCAAATGTACTTTCCCGCCCATTCCTGGAAAGTCTGGCTCGCTATCGCGAGAGCGGAGGTACGAGATTAACGTGCCGACTTTTGCTATGGTTGTCTTGCTTCTTTTCAATGACCTTGACGAGGGCCAGTCGTTGTCATTCGAGGAGATTCAAGCCAAGACCAACATCTCAACATCAGACCTCATGAGGACGCTGACAGCTATTGCTGTTGCACCTAAATCCCGGGTCTTGACCAAGGACCCAGCCAACAAATCCGTGAAGGTTAGCGATAAGTTTTCCTTCAACGCATCTTTCCAGAGCAAGACCATCCGAATCAAGGCTCCGATCATCAACGCGGTGTCCAAGGTTGAGGATACAACAGAGAGAAAGAACACCGAGGAGAAAAACAACCAAACGAGAGCTCACATTGTTGACGCAGCAATTGTGAGAATCATGAAGTATGTTACAAGAAATCCAGATGTTATTTTCAGACACTAACCCTCGTAGGTCTCGAAAGGAACTGGCCCATTCGCAGCTCACCAGTGAAGTCCTCTCACAACTCTCCGGCCGCTTCCGACCTGAAGTTGCGCTCATCAAGAAACGTATTGAGGATCTCATCGCAAGAGAATATCTTGAACGCCCCGACGAAGATGACGCGCCAACTCTGTATCGCTATGTAGCCTAGAACATAGAGATTGCAAAGACAAAATTTCACGAATCACGAAACTAAACGAGTCAGCGTTTCTTCGTCCCGCAAGGCGTTAATATTACAGAATCGATACACTATTGATCTGCATAGCATTATTATTGTACATGGAGCTTGCACTCGACTCCAGTGGTGTTTGGAAAGGTACTGAGGTCAGTGGGTGGGAAACACACAAGAGCTACATATTTGCTGTTGCTAAGAAGAGAAAACAAGGATCTACCAAAGTATTGGTTCAAGACCTACAGGGAGGAAAATCTGTAAATATTTACAAGTCTCACCTGGTGCCAGAAGAAACTTGATGTTGAGCCAGTCTTGATGAAACCACCTTCACAGTGATATAAATGGAAATGCACATGATATACACAGAGGGTAGCATAAAGCACTGATACAAGTTTAGTTTACTCATATGAGATTTTGTGACATTTGGAATCAATTATGTCCATTGCTGCTGAATCCAAGGACAATCACGTGATCATTCTCTAACGGAGGGCCTCACCTGCAGGCGCTATCATGATGGAGATCTTGCTTCACCAACTGTCTAAAACGCCTCCTTCGACGAACAATCTCATTTGACATCTCATAACTCGCCTCATCGACTCTCTTCATCTCATACAGTCACACCAGTGTACTCACCTTTCCATATAAGGTCACAAACGAGAAAAAGCCACCGATACCATGCTCTTTTTTAGGTACATCGAACCCTCCTCATCTATGTGACCAACGCCCTTGTTCACATGCTGACACGCCATCATACAGCTTTTTCAAGACACTCATCGACCACGAGGTCACTGTAGAGCTCAAGAACGACATTCAGCTCAAGGGAATTCTCAAGAGTGTGGACCAGTACCTCAACATCAAGCTCGACGACATCCAAGTTGTTGAGGAGCTCAAGTACCCTCATCTTGTACGTGGACTACCCTGACGCTTTGGAAATATCGCGAGATCTGACTGAATGTGTTTTGCAGAGCTCTGTCAAGAATGTCTTCATCCGAGGCTCGGTTGTGAGATACGTCCACCTTCCCGGCGCATCAGTCGATACGCAGCTCCTGGAGGATGCTACCCGTAGAGGTAAGATTTGTCCCCGAGGAGATTTTATGGAAATTGCAGTGAGCTGACATGTGGTGTGTTGCAGAAGCGGCGGCTCAGCAAGCTAAGGCGAAATGAGCGGTCCAAGTCGATGGATGAGAGGGAGAATAAATCATGTCAGGGTTGACTCTTATTGAGGAGAATGGCAATTGCATCGAAACCGGAATGATCAAAAGGGAGGATTCACGAGGCGTTGGCTCCTGATATGGATAATGAAATGCTCTTCTTTTCCCGTTTGCAAGACACTCGGTGTTGTGAGTAATGAAATGACGGATTGAGTTGATGTAAGAACATGGCATCTACAAAAGACCAAGCTATCATATGTGATTCTGACTCGAGTGCTATATACAATTCGCCCCAAATATGCTACCTCATGTCACTGTAAACGTCGTCACCAATATGCTTTGCATGCCTTACCAGGTTTGCCATCCCATAGTTCTTTCTCGGACACCTTGTCGTCTTCACCTTCAATGAGCGGCACCACCAACCCTACTCGCCTTCTTTCTGATAGCCACCGGTCTGTCCAGCCCTTCATCCGCTTCCTCGACTGTTCACTCCCCACATTGACAGTTGGGACAACCTTCTCGATTCTCAGACTCATAACAAACATGGCTAGCTCTCTAAAACTACTGTGCTCTGAGTAGGGAACGCCAAAACACATGGCTTCCTTGGTGCTGCCTCTCTGCGGAATAAAATCTTTATATCCAAATCGTGTACGCCAGCCTTTGTCGTGAAGGAGTTGTTGGGTATGGATGCTTCCAGGCGGTGTATTAGCACCGATGGATTTGCCTGCTGGTCGAAAATTCCAGCCACTCGGACGAAGTCCAATAATACGACTGAAGTATGGTTTGTAACTGTTGAGGTAATCTTGGAGTGTTTCTGCACGAATCTCCATCAACATATGCATGTGTACCTGCGCCTCAAGAGGGTCAGATGTGAGAAGCGCCGAGAGTTCTGGGTCGTCCAGTTGCTTGCAGATCTTGATCTTGCCAGGCGAAGCAAAAATCTTGGACTTTAAAGCTTTGGCAATAGAAATACATATACGCTCTTTGCCAATAGAGTAAGTACCACAAATCACAAGCAGTCGCTGAGTAGGCTTTTTCTTGGGATCGAATTTTCCAGTCTCATCGGGCTTTGTGTTTGGAAAGAACTTGCTAACAGCCGGAGTGCCTTGTCCACTCGCCTTTTCCCAGATGTCGTCTGCGGAGTTGGGATCAGGAGATATTGAACGACAAAGATCAGCGCAGGCTTTGATGACATCGTTCTGTGGCGGAAAAGAGTAGCGGGGGTTGAGATATGTGGTGTCTAGGTAGCAGATATCAATCTTTTGTTGTTTGGATCTGCCAGAAATGGAGTCAATAGTCTCAGGCTTGAGAAGAGGATGCTTAACATGAGCAGGGCAGGCTCGAAAGTCTCCGCAGTGCAGTATGCGCTGGGTACGGCTGTTGACTCCATGCTTTATCGTCTTCTCGAAAAGAAAGAGAGAACTTCCAGGGCAATGGTTTGCTGGTATCATGGTAACTGTCGCACCCTCGGTTCCCGGTATGTCGTAGGATTTATCGAATTCAAGCTCCACAACCCACTTCGCTGCTGTCCGAAGTTGACTTTTGACAAGAGTGCCTGTGACTTTGCTGCAGTATATGGGACCGTGACACCATTTTGCCGTCAGACCTATGTAGTGGTCACTGTGAAAATGGCTCAAAAAGTACGCTTTGCAACCCTGAACGGCACCGTAACGGAATGCGTCGACACAGATGGAGAACCCAGGCATGATCTTGTAGAAAGGACATGTCCTCTCATAAGCTTGCTTCCCTCGAGAAGCATGCTCCGCAGCGGCAGCCTCCTGCCACGCTGAATCTTCGACTTTGTTGGACATGAGCTTAGAGAAAGCTGACTTTGGGGCTGAGTCAGAGGCTTTTATCTCGAAGGGGTTGGCTTGACCTGGTCTGGGAACGGCAGCTCGGGCAAATCGCTTGCTGGCATCGTTCGATTCGACATCGGGTGTAGAAACCGGCTTCATCGATGTTGATTTCTCTGATTTTACTTGTTCTGGTGTTTCGTTCTCGTTCTTTGGCAAAGGAATTGGGTGCCCATCGAGGCAAGAATTGACGTGCCGCGTTGCCTCATCCACAGATACCCCCACCAGGCTTCCGCTGCAAATAGGGCAGCACTCTGTCATGGAATCATCGTCAAGGGGATCCTCGGCCAGGTCTTCGCTCGAAATTCCAGCTTCCTCCGCCTCTAGCCTAGCCTGCTCTTTCATGAAGCGCATTACTCTTATTTCTTCCCCTTCTAGGTCGTCTAAATCGGGAAACTCTTCGTCTGCTATGTCTCCAAAGTTCTTAAATTGTTGCTGTACCGAATCTTCCTGTTTCAAGGCTGGGGTCCTGTTATCTGTCTCTCTCCTTTGATCGCTCTTAGTAAAACCGTCCGCCCGGACCTCGTTACGTGGGGAAAGCTCCGTACATTGGCCAATCTTTTTAGGCTTGTTGTTTGCGACTGTGGCCTCGTCTTCGGGTTCATCCTCACTGTCCGAATCCATCACGAAAGGAGTCTTGATCTTGGTTTTTGTTGACTTCCGAGGGGGTTCGTTCTCATTTCTGACAGACGATGAGGGCTGTTCAGTCATAACCAACTCTTCAGCTTTGACTGATGCCTCTATCTTGGGTAATTGTTCGGGTTCTTGACTTAGTTTCCGCTTTTTGTTTGACGACTCAGCTTCGTTGTATTGGATCAAGTCGTCGGCGTCATCGACAGTGTACAGGTTTTCGTTCTCGATGGCGTCCGGCGTAGCTCCCAGAAAGAGGGAGGCTTCATGTTTCTCGGCTTTCTTGAAAAAGGTAAGAATGCTTTGATTGGCTTTTACCGGCTTCTTGGGTAGTTGTGAGGCAAAGTTAGACTTTTTTGGTGTATGAGACCGGTTTGGTTTCTTTGGGGCAACCATTTTGAAAGCCGGTAATTGTAAATAACTGTTGGGATCTTCAGAATAATTATACAAGAAAATCCGGCCTTGGTTAAAGTCCGGACACAAGATATTAAAGGTCAGTTAAACCGTAAAGAAGATACCCTTGAAAATCCGCAAGGAGACTAAGTGGGATGGTGTCATGTTCAACGCGAAAACGCGATAGATCAAAAGATGTGGTGTCGCGGAATCACGTGACGATAGTAGAGCGCAGAGCTCTCATGATGCCTGGAGAACACGCTCAACTCTTACTGGGGCGTAGGAAAGCCCGACGTCCGAGATGCAAGATTCAAATCTGTTTAGACAGACCTGCTCGAACTTTTACTTGGGTATACCTGATACATGATATTATGAAGCTAATTGCCGACGGGAAAAATCAATCATGTAATGGTCTCAATTTGCTACGGTAATCATCTCTTGAGTGAACTGCACACGCATCTCCTCGTGAGCTCGTCTCGAGTTCTTGGCTCTGTTATCCGAGTATTCGTTTCCATTTGAGTTACAGCCTTACTAGATGTATTCACCTATGAAGACCCCTTTAACCTCTCAAGCATCTTACCATGGACCCCTTTCCACCCAGACTCGCATGAACTTTTGATCATACCAATCATAAGTCTCGAACATGAAATATCAACCTTCTCCACGATCTCCAGGCTTCCATCTGCGGCTTCTTCGATCCGCCATACAGTCTCAAGCACCAAGCCCATTGGGCCTCGTGTCCTCACAAAGACGCCCTTTTCCAAGTCAAAGAATTCGTATTCGCTGACCACATCAGAATCCCAGAGTCCGGCGGGCAAAGTGTGAATTCTATCTGTGACGGAATAGCAGTCTGGTGACTCAATGGGCTTGACCTCGAGCGTGTCAGGAACTGAGGGAGCAGGTTCCGGGGTTGGTAGGGCTTCATATTTGGTCATATAAGGGTTGCAGCGTAAGAAAAACACATGGTCGTGAAGCATCTCGATGGCTTTGAAGGCCGTCGTCGTACCCGAGGGAATGGTCGACGTGTGTTGTATTTGAGCGTTTGTCTCGAACATGGTGGGGGGAATGGCCTTGTTCTTGGATGGCGATTGAGGATAAAGGGAAGTAAATTAGTTATTCAGATTGAAATATAATTTTTAATATCAATGATGGCATGCGGTGCCAGCTGTGAATGCCGATAAAACTAGGCAACTCGATGTTGTGGAAGAAAGATGACACTTGGCTAAGAAACAACCATAATTCAGGATGCACATGTCACAGCTGAAGGGGCTTCGTTTAAGGAATCAGGTTTCCTGAGGGTCGATTATTGTACATATTCTATTCGGATTGTAACAGTTCTAGTTTCATCACGGTATCATGATTGCGGCTGGCCCATCAACATGAGTAGGTACCTAGCAAAATGGAGGTGAGGCTGTTTCTGACATTAGCCACCATTCATTGGATACACCGCCACAGCCGCTACGCTACCACCGCTACCTGTAACATGAAAGCGTCAAGGGCCCCCTTTCCAAATATACAACATCGGATCTTACAACAACAACAAGCCCAAGTTTTTTGCTGTTTCAACGTCGCCAAGATTCTCACCTTGACTCAATATTTCTCGCTTTCTTTCTCAGAGCACAAAGTTGCCTTCTTTATCTCTTTCACTGCACCACATGTCCACTCTATCATGAAGTGAACCAACCAGCACATCGGTTCCTGATTCAAGCTCAACCGACGTTAGTCTAGTGACTTGCATTCATCCCTCCCTTGCTCAGCAACCAGAGACAGGCCTCGGAACATTCATCTCATCATAATGGCGTCGCTTCAAGTCAGAGGGCCTGACTTTGCAGCCCCAAAGCAAAAAGCAGTCGAAGATGCAAAGAAGATGCAAAAGATCGTGACCGATCAGTGCTCAAAGGTCGGAAAGGATCCCCCACAGTATCGCCTCTCAGAACTCATCGGCAAGGGTAGTTTTGGTCGCGTCTACAAGGCCACTTCCCTCACAACCAACAAACTCGTTGCTGTCAAGATCATCGATATTGAAGAGGGTGACACCATCAACCCCAAATTCGCGGATACATACAGCGACTTGCTCAAGGAAATTGCGGCCCTAAAACTGCTCAGTGACAGTGGCGCCAAGAATATCAACCATGTGATCGACGCTCTTCCTGTTGGTCATTCTATGTGGATGATCACAGAATACTGTGCTGGAGGTAGTGTGTCTACCCTCATGAAACCGACATCACCGGGTGGCCTTCAGGAGAAATGGATCATTCCCATTTTGCGCGAAGTGGCTGAAGCTGTCAAATGGGTTCACGGCCAGGGTATTATTCACCGAGATATCAAGTGTGCGAACATTTTAGTCACAGAGGAGGGAAATGTTCAGCTTTGTGACTTTGGTGTTGCTGGTGTTATCGAGACCAAGTTTGATAAGCGTTCAACAGTCATCGGCACACCCCATTGGATGGCACCCGAGCTATTTGACCCTGCAGCTTCTTATGGTACTGAGGTAGATATATGGGCTTTTGGGGCCATGGTCTACGAAATTGCCTCGGGTCTACCACCAAGCGTGGCTGCAGGTATGATGGACTTCAACAGGTTAGGTTCATATCTCAAGCAACACACTCCCCGCCTTGAGGGTGACCGATATTCCCAAGGCTTGAAAGACCTTGTGGCGTACTGCTTGGTTGATGACCCCAAGAAACGCCCACCGATTGAGCAGATTCAGAGGCATCGATACATATACAACAGCCAAGACGCCTTCCCTGCCTCGAGTCTGGCGCATCTGGTGAGAGGTTACAAAGTGTGGGAGGCCCAAGGTGGTGTTCGCAAATCTCTATTCTCCGCAGGAGGAGCCCAAGGGCCCTCTAATCTTGCCATTCAGCTGGACAATGATGAATGGAATTTCAGCACAACCGCTGCGTTTGATCAACAGGTTCTTCAAACTGGCGACGCCCAAGCAGTCTTTGATGTTTACGGCTCCAATGTCGATTTCAAACAAGATGGATTCGACGATGCTTCCCGAACCCAAAAGCCAAAACCGCGTCGACGTCCGCCGCCTCACCTCCCTTCTGTCAAGGCACCCTTGGAAAAGCTCTTTGACCCAAACACAAAATCAAACTACGAGGACAACTCTCGAGCATATTATGGTCGTCCGTTTCCTCCACCTGCTGACTATGCTCCTCCTCCCCCTCCCCCTCCCTCTACCCT
>JABFFJ010000118.1:0-118911 GCA_013623715.1 Fusarium verrucosum
CCCCCACCCGGAGCCACCCCCCCATGGATGGATGGAAAGAAAACCAACCGGCGACCCTCCGTCCTTGCAATCCAATACCAATCTTGACCGATCCGATACCTTCAACCATGTATATATGTACATGTACCCTCCAACCCCAGATGCTAATCCCGTTTTCTTGTTGAAATTTCGCTTTTTCCTCCTTCTCTTTCCAACTCTCTTCCTCTCTCCTACCTACCTACTCACCTACAACCGGTGTCTTCTCGTCTCCTCCACGCAGCCTGCGACACGTCTCATCCTCTGCTGCTATAGCCTAGGCACAGAGATCGACACTTGACTGACCAACAGGAAACAATCCTGATTCGAAACGAGTCTCGCAACCGACGGACGTCCAGAAAGATAGAGGTAAGACTCTTGTCAGCAAAGACAATCAATGCCCCAGATTTCCTCACAGAGTTTGGGTCCTATTCCCCCGTTTTCATGAGACAGGCAATGCCCTGTTTGCCCAACCTCTCTCTGGCTCTGGAGTATTGGCCGATTATTAGGGGACGATGGCGTCAAGGGCACCTCATTATGGAGCTCGACGCCTTTGAACCCCACCGCTACCTGTCCTGTTCGAGGGCCACCCGGAGACGGGCAGTCTCTGGGCGGTATCATAGGCCTGGACTGCCCTGGGACAGACAAGCGATAACGGATTGGGTGCTGTTACTGGGGTTGCTGCCACCGCTATTGTTGGAATCTCGTCTACGGGCACCTACATAGGTTCGCTTCCAGGCGGTCTCAGTCCTGGTCTCAGACGCCCCAGAGCCCAGCCCAGCCCAGTTGTCATGCCCCTCATGGGACAGTTTTCGACTCAGCAGTGGTTGCCCTACTGCCTCTTTTGAATCTGTCGGGTATTGATTTTCTTGGGCGACGACTCACCAGCTGGATAACCCAATTAACTGACTTATTTTTGGTATTTTTTATGGACTGTTGCTAACTTGGCAGTCATTCATAGACAAGCATTGATCTCGCCTACCCCGCCAATTCGAACCTGTCAACGACACTTTAATACCATCAAAGCAAAAGACGACTAGAGACAAAACAACAAAAACAACGACGATCTACCGTTGCATTGCAAAATCATTAAGTGATCTAGACATCAGTCGACTACCTACAGTAAACACGCTTGTCACGGTCCTGTCCAGTGGGATCTCGCGCGCCTCTTCCCGCCCCCCGCTCGACACGCTCTACTATACTGCACTCATCGACATCGAAACCTGCATCGCTTTTTTTTACTGGTACCCTGGGCACGGTCATCGTCCTTTTCTCGATCGTCGATTTCCCATTCACCTGACCCATTCTCGGTCCATCCCATTTCCATCCCCAGCAGCCCGTCCAATCCAGCAACTCGATTACCTTTCTACTCTTTACTTTATCTCGCTCGCACCGCACCACACAGCTCAGCCCAGCTCAGCACGCCAGGACCAACAAATAACCCTGAATTTACGATCCTAGACGATTACGTCTACGCCCCGCCCACCATCATCTATACATCATCTTTGAAGCTAGGAAACTCTTCATCCTTCACCATCCCTCACTCTCTCGCTCAACAGTCACATATTCACCATGGCCGAGTTCGTACGCGCCCAGATTTTCGGCACCACATTCGAGATCACATCGAGGTGAGTTTATCTTGCTTTTATAACTAACCAGCCATCTATCTGTTCGTCGCTTTACTGACTCGTCTTGCGCGCAGATACTCTGATCTCCAGCCTGTTGGCATGGGAGCTTTTGGCCTTGTTTGGTACGTCCGCCCAACCGCCCCAGCTATTTCGGCCCCCTGTGACTGACCCCGATTCCCTGGCAACAGCTCTGCTCGGGATCAGCTCACCAACCAAAATGTCGCTGTCAAGAAGATCATGAAGCCTTTCAGCACACCTGTGCTCGCCAAACGCACATACCGTGAGCTCAAGCTGCTCAAGCACCTTAGGCACGAAAACGTGAGCGCCAGCCCCTCCATAGCTCAACCCCCGCATAACTTCGCCTCCCACCCGTTTCTCCATGCCTGGCCTCGCCTCGCCTCGCCTCAGATATGAGCAATTGTCAGCTCCTTGGTGCTGATACAACTTTCTTATAGGTCATTTCGCTCAGCGACATCTTCATTTCTCCTTTGGAAGATATGTGCGTTACCCATCTCCTACGGGATTTGCCCCTCCCCCGCCTCTTTTCCCCGCGTTCTCGCGCTGACGTCTCTGTAGCTATTTCGTCACAGAGCTCCTCGGTACCGATCTTCACCGATTATTGACCTCGCGCCCTCTCGAGAAGCAGTTCATTCAGTACTTCCTCTACCAGATTATGGTATGCTTGAGCGATGCGATGCGATGCCTAGATAAGGGTCGCCCAGTTATTATTGGCCAAATTTGCTGACATGTTTTTTTTCTGCAGCGCGGTCTGAAGTACGTTCATTCAGCCGGTGTCGTTCACCGCGATCTCAAGCCCAGCAACATTCTCGTCAACGAAAATTGCGATCTCAAGATTTGCGACTTTGGCCTTGCCCGAATTCAGGACCCTCAGATGACTGGTTATGTCTCCACACGATACTACCGAGCTCCCGAGATTATGCTCACCTGGCAAAAATACGATGTCGAGGTTGATATCTGGAGTGCTGGCTGCATTTTTGCCGAGATGCTCGAGGGCAAGCCTCTGTTCCCCGGAAAGGACCACGTCAACCAATTCTCAATCATCACTGAGCTTCTCGGTACTCCTCCTGATGATGTTATCAACACCATTGCCAGCGAGAATGTGAGTTTATGGCACCAGAAGGATTTCATCTACGGACTCTTGATTCTAACTATGGATAGACCTTGAGGTTCGTCAAGTCGCTACCCAAGCGCGAGCGACAGCCTCTTTGCAACAAGTTCAAGAATGCCGATGACTCGGGTATGTTTATAAACCGTTACGTTATACCCAGATGGATCAATGGTTAACAAGATGCACAGCTATTGACCTGCTCGAGCGCATGCTTGTCTTCGACCCTAAGAAGCGAATAACTGCTACCGAGGCCCTCTCACACGATTACCTTGCTCCCTACCACGACCCCACAGATGAGCCCGTGGCTGAGGAGAAGTTCGACTGGAGTTTCAACGACGCTGACCTGCCTGTTGACACATGGAAGATCATGATGTAAGTCTGACACGCGGTCGAACGCGCCGCATACACTAACATCACATTCCCCAGGTACTCGGAAATTCTCGACTACCATAACGTCGAGGCCGGTGTTACCAACATGGAGGAGCAATTCAACGGACAATAGACGGGACATGTGGTTAATAAAGGAGGAAGATGCTACCAGTGCATAAACACACTTGAAGGAGAAGCAGACCAAGTCACAGTGCCGAGGATACCACGAAATTTCAACGCATACGTCCATGACCCATCCATCTATCCATCCATCCTACCACACTCACACTATTCTGTGCCTACATGAAAAAGAAGATGTAGGAAGAAGCGACAAGACTTCAAGGAACACGAAACGGCGAGATATCCATCGCAAGCAAGCAAGCAAGAAACAGGCATGTACATGCAAAAGACACGAACGCACGTATGGCGTTGGGGAGACAAAGGAAAGACTTTGGTTTTGGTTTTTGGAATTCAATGCTTGACGGAGACATGTGTTGAAACAAATACCTCTGAGGGAAATGTTTGACTGTCTTTGGTCACGGGGAGCTCTTCTCATTTTATCTTTATATTGTTTTCTGGTTCTCGGCTTTCCCAACATATATGCTTTTTATTAGTATCGGCTCAAGGATGCAGCGGGGCATGAAAATACACGATGTACAAGGGCTTTTTGGTTACAAATGACTTTTCCCTCATGGATTTCAGTTGCTTGGTAAATTATAGAATTTTTGAATGACATGTTATGACCAACCATGAGTTTTGCTTCTCTATCCTAGCGGCTTGTGATATATCACAAAGACATGATGTCTAAGACATGCTGAGAAATATGTTTCAAATATTATTAACGTCAGATATATGCATTATTTATTCGTATATAAAACAATCATCAGTCGAGCAAAGCCTGCAAATCGACCATCTCACCACTGTGGTAGACCATTTCGTAGAATTGGCCTCGGCTGTTATACAAATCTCGAGGCGAGCCATATTCAACCACTCGTCCAGCACTCATGACCACGACTGTATCATAATCAATGATTGTCCGTAAACGATGTGCAATTGTTACCAAAGTGCGGTCTCTTCCGGCAGCTTTGAGCTCCCGTCGCAGAACGGTCTGAATCCCTCGGTCTGTCTCGTAATCCATACTTGCTGTGGCTTCATCAAGCAGCATCAGTTTGCTCTGACGGATCAGGGCACGGCAGAGGGAAAGGACCTGTCGTTGTCCATGAGAGAAGTTCTCGCCGCGGGCGTCGACGCTTGTAGTTAGGTGTACAGCATTGTGCTCGTCGTCATGCGATTGCATGTCGTTGTCGCTATCATCAGACGTGTGAGGGGAGAAGGAGGCGATCCCTTTGCAGTTGTCGAGGGCCTTGTCGAGAACATCCTTAGGAATTTGGCCGCCAGGGTCAAGATTCGACTCGACGGTACCGTTGAAGAGTACAGCTTCTTGTGGGATGATGGTGAGGCTTTCACGAAGACGATGCCGGGGAACTTTTGTGATATCAATGCCGTCGTATAGGATCTGGCCAGAGACAACATGTGTGAAGCGTAGGAGGGAAAGTACCAGCTAAGAGGTGCAATGGTTAGTGTTACTTCACACGTTTTTGATATAAAAAACATGATACTTACTGTGCTCTTGCCAGACCCTGTTCGTCCCACCACGGCCACGCGTTCACCCGCCTTGAACTTGAGATTCACATCGGTGAGGATGTCGGGTCCATCAGGATCGTAACGAATCGTAACGTTCCGAAACTCTATGTCTCCAGATCGAGGCCAGTTCTCAGGGATCACACAGGAAGGATCATCTGTGTATTCGCCTTCTTCTGAATATGTTGTGTCATCCTTTTCCTCTGGCTCCAACTTGACGTACTCCTTAACTCGGTGGAACTAGATATTCGGTCAGCGGTTCTTGTTATATGGTGATTTGTAATAGATGATAAGTTGTACTCACACTCTGCATCTCAACCTCGAGATCGTTCATCGCTCGCACCAATAATAGAATAGTCTGGCTGAGTCCATTGGCGTTGGTGAGAGAGAAACCGACTAGCCCTGCAGCGACGATACCAGCCTGTGACACTGCAATTATACCTGCCGACAGGCTGACAAGGGCTGTCACAAAGTCCACACGTACAGCCACCCAGCGGTTGGCATTGAAGCTGGCCTCGGCCGAAGCTGACCATGTACGCAATCTAGCAGCCAGCTCTTCCCGGAACGTTGAGGACATACCACTTCTGGCACGAATAACAGGAAGGCCTGCCAGAGTATCAGCGAACTGGGAGAACACGGGGGATTGAGCAGACGAGGTTAACCGCTTGATCACAACGGCAGTTCTAGTGTATGCTTCTCCAATGAGAACACCAAACAAGCATGTGCACAGTGCCGGGACAATAAAAATCGGCATGATGCTACTGACAGCTCCAATGCGAAAGAGCATGAGAAGGATGGTATCAAGCATGATCCGCAGCATGGTACTGAGCGCCCCATCAATGGAGGCCATGTCACTGGAGAATCGGTTGGTGATACGGCCAATAGGGATATGCTTAAACCATGAGAGCGAAACATGCATAATGGCACGAATGAAGTCGTTGTGCAGTCGCCGTGCAGCATTCCAGGCTCCCCACTCAAACATGATGATGGCTAAACAGTAACTGCCAATTTCTAGGAACGTAAGCCCTGCAAAGATCCCCATATAATAGGGAATGTCGATGTGGGCTTGGTGATTGTATGCTTCTATCCAGACAGAGAGCCACAAAAGACTGCTAAAGGTAAAGATGTTCGTGGCAAGCAAAAGTCCGAGACAGACAGCAACAAATACTGGGTGTCCGAAATAGCCCATATATTGCAGAACTGGTCATAACGTTAGTAAGTATCTCTTCGAAAATGGGCAGAGCTTGCTCACAAGTCATGCGGCCAACCTTTCCAGAAGCCTTCATTTCCTGGTTGACAACATCCTTCAGATTCTTTTCTTCCAAAGTCTTGTCAGCATCATTCAAAGCATCACCATTAGGTTGTATGTCATGCGTCGTATCATGATGCGCCTCATCTTCCTCGGCATCACCTCCTAAAACTTGGGCGATAGCAATTGGCTTAGGGACAACACCGATATGGGGCTCTGCTGATTCGATCTGACCCCTTTCCAAGACTACCGAAAGGTTTGATTGCTCGGCAATCCAGGGAAGATTTGTCACAAGCACGGTTGTCCTCCCACTCAGAAGATCAGTACAGAAGCAGTGTTTCCAAACACCAGCAGCTGTTTTGGCGTCGAGGGCAGCAAAAATGTCATCGAGCAACAGAAGAGGTGCTTTGGAGTACAAAGCTCTTGCAAGAGCAACACGAGCTTTTTGGCCCCCGGAGAGAGAAGTACCGTTTTCACCCACGACTGTCATATCTCTGGCTGGCAAGTCCTTGAAATCCTCCCATAGACAGCATGCTTCAATAACACGATCGTAGCGTGGCTTCTCCATTTGACTACCGAAAAGAACATTGGACTGGATGGTTTCATTCTGTAGCCAGGCGGACTGGGAAACATATGCTATGTCATCTGGCCTGGTCACAGATCCGCTCTCCAGGTAGGTTTCACCAAGGATAGACAGCAGCAGTGTGGTCTTGCCGCTTCCGCTTGAACCGCTAATGACATTCAGCCCTCCTTGGGCAAAATCGAGTGTGATATCGCTTAGGGTAAACGTTGCCGTTTTAGTCTTCCTGAACGAGGCACCGTCAATGCGAAGCGGTCCCACGGGGTATTGAGGAATAGGAGCTGTGCTTTCAAAGTACTTGTCGAGCCGGGTTACCGACACCAATGCGCTCGCGAAATTCCTGCCAAAGGCACTAGCCTGCATGATATTCCTGCGAACGTTCTTGACGAGAAAGATAGTTGTGAAAGCTGTGGCAGCATCGAGTCGACGCCTTGAAAGGCCGACGTGTAAGCCAAACATGACAAGCAAGGAGAGATAAGGAACAATCTGCATAACTTGGTTCAGTGAAGCTTGAATCATCGAGGTCCTCCAAAGTTCCTTTTGCTCTACGGAACGCGCATCGATGATCTTCTCTGTGATAGGATCTTCCCAGGCAAAGTACTTGATGGCGCGGAGGGAGGCAAGATACTCTGTCACCAAGGACATACGGGAGTCCTGGGCTTTTCTGACTCGGCGCTGCGAGTAAAACATCAAACGCCCAAGCCATATTGAAAGAGGGGTTGCCAAAAACAGAATGGCATTGCCTACCAGAGACGCCCAGCCCATCATTCTGTACATGCCGATAAGCGATATTATGGTTCCAATGGGGGTACCAATCGTGGCCTGGATGATGTCTCTTGATTTATAAATAGCGTCGATATCGGAAGCCATGAGATTAGCCAAACGTCCCGCTGATGTACTCTTGGCAGCACTCTGACCATTCTTATTTTTGGGTCTTGTGCTTCCCGTTTGAAGTTCGAAAGGGTCTTCTTCCATCTCCATCGAATCTAGAGCAGTGTAGTACAGCTCCTGCGTTAAAGCAGACTTGATACGAACCACAAGTCTAGTCGAAGTAAAGATGTACTGCTGGAAAGCAATGGAGCGGGATAACGGGCCGATAAACATGAGCAATAACCAAAGCCAAGGTTTGTAAATGGCACCATTTGGGTTAGCAAGATATTCGAGCAGCTTGAACATGGCGAATGCAGCTATGTTTTCGACCGTGTATGAAGTAGCAATCCAGAACGACATAAGAAGCAATTCGTGCTTTTGGAATCGAAGAACCGTAGGGAGTGTCTTTTTGGAGATTGAACGGGCTTCTTGTACACGACGTAAGAGGTACATGGGCTCGTCATACCAGGCTAACTTTGGGATACTGGCCATATCAAGTTTCCGCTTGGTGCCCTTCCAAATGATTGGTGTCAGCCAATCGTAGGTACAGTAGTAAGTGAACCAACTACAAGTCTCCTCGGGGGCCGGTTCATTCTGGTCGTAACCTGGAATGTTAGAGTCAGCCTGCATTGGAGACCATTCTCTTGGGGTAATGGCTGCAATGGCAGATGCGGCTGCAAGAGCGATAATACCCCCTGAAGTGCTGGTGTCATGAAGGCATTTGGTGCCAGTCTGGATACACGGCAGGCTGTGGCCGACAACAAGAATGACTAGGGTAGCTGGGAGCACGAAGTTGATTTGATGCAATGCTACATGACGCCACTGAAGATGGTTGAAAAGCCGAAGTAGACCGACAGTAAAGGCATATGAGATGGACACGACGTTGATCCAATGCAGCTGATCTTGTATGTAGGCAACTGTGAGGAACACAATGGCAGTAAATCTTGATATTTGTGAGGCAAGCTCATAGGGCCAGCGGATTTTGGCAGCCTTGGATCTACAGCTAGACTCCTGTCGACGAATTCCATCTAAACGGTAGATGAGCTGTATAAGTGACAGGGAGAGACAGGCGGCTTGTGGCACCCCAGACTGGGCGAGCTTTGATATATAATGAATCCATGGAACTTGGGACAATGACATGGTACTTTGATATGCGCTGGAAATGTTAGCATGAGCTGACGTTGGTGTGTTGATATGGTACGCACCTAGCCAAGTAAGATGATTGCGGTATCAAGACAGATTGGTTCTCTGGATAAGGAGAGAACTCGAGCCCGCCAAAGCGGTGAATTATGATATCCATATTGATGGTATAGACATGGAGAATTCCATGAACGAACAAACGGAGCAGAGAAGAGAGAACCAGAGCAGAAGCAGGATACAAATAATGTCAATGTTTAAATATATTGACCCTCAACTCATCATCACAGTTGTAGACACAGGACGATGATAATGAAAGAAACAAGAAGTAACTAGCAAGCATGTTATCAGTTGAAGTAAGTCGGAAGTCATGATCAGTGAGCGGACTGTGGGCAAGTGGAGTATCCCATCCATCACTGATTTGCTACTGCCCGAATATCGGCATCTAGCCCGGCGGAATAAGAAATGCAGGCACAAACCGAGGGTGGACGTTAGCGGCTTAGTGGAGTGAAGCTCCGACGTTTTCAGTGGGTGACGGACCTGAACGCCGGCGTCGTCAACCGCCCGGCCCGTGGGGGGCTACTGTAACGGCTTTAGCTGAATGCAGGGGCATCCATGAAGTAACGTTCGTAATTGGGGATACGGGACAGGCATTCTATGGTATCATGCAACATTCATACATACTTTGACCGCCTCATCATGTCCTTGACCGGTTTCGGTTATCTTGCCCCCTCTGTTTTCTCTTTTCCACGGTGAAGAAGTGAAGGTCAAGATATGGTGTGGTGTGGTGTGGTTGGGTTGTACTGCACGCTATGAATGGGTCATACCGAAAGCAGTTGATGAACTGTTGAGGTGTCATTATCTTGGGTGTTATGATTAAAGGTAGAGACTTTATTATCATTATAACCATTTGTGATTGGATACGAGGAGGGTGATCTAGCAGTAGCTAGCCGTTCCAATTGTAATGTTTTGAGGATACAGCTTAACGCCCACCACTATTAAACAATACAGAAACACCAGGCTCTTATTATTACAAGAGTGTCTCTTAATATCAAATTGCCTTTTAAATAAATTCTCCAATATTCAACATCCATTTCGCTAAAACTGAATAAGTATAGAAGCAGGGCCAAAAGGTTCTTATTAATGACAAGAGGACTACAACTCATTTTACCAAGATATGAGAGGTACTTTATTATATCTACCTAAGTGACTAGGTAACTTAAGCTTCTTAGATCCTAAAGTACTCAATAGCTTATAATTACCTTAGGTAAATTATAGCAAAAGTTCTCTTCAATACGAACCTTTTCCCTCCAAGAATAGGGCCAGCGCGGACCGAGTGTTCAACCTTTCTTCCTCATAGAAACATACAACCATGAAGTCTTGAGAATGCCCCCAAGAACCAGGCAGAAGAATGGCTAAAGCCGACTAAGCGGAACAGGGGGCTTTCTTCTTTTTGATACAAGCCAGCGTATTCGATCTTCTCTATTCAAATTGTCCTGGAGGTATGGCAGTCAACTCAATAGAGTTATGCTTCATACCTCAAATCTGACCTTAGCTCAAGTTGGAAATGATCTTGTAGACGGGTGACTTCTGACAACCTCAAGGTCACGATGGGGTCATGTGAATCACTGTAATAAACGCAGACAGGAATAACTGTCTGTAACATCAGCTTGAGAGTTGCTCCGTTTGCCGTTAATAATTACTGTTTGGTAGACTTCAAGGTTCGGTTGAAGTTAGTTGTTTGGTATATCATGGAATAAGTTATCGTCTATCGGTATACATTAGCAATTTTACCAACGGGCTGTGTTTCGGCAGCCGAGAATAATTACTGTAATACCATATTAGAACTCACATAGAACCATCGAGAGTCCTAAGTTGAAATCTCACTCAAAGGTTTGTGTATCACATAATTCACTCATGGATTGGAGGGTAAGCATGGGCTGCTTCCGTGAATGTAGGGACAAAAGGGCCATCATCATATGGGCAGAGATCAATTTAAGCTTAGAACCAACATCACCTTCACGGATGTTCGTCAGAGTTGACTTGCAACACGAGCCATAGCCGCAATCCATGCCCCTCTGTGTACAGCCAGTCCATCTCAAGAGACGCTTGTATGTCAACTGATGATTTCATGGCAATTCGCTTACCATCGTAAATTATATCACAATCACGGACGGATAGGGTCTGTTGGTGCTGTGTTAGAACGCGGTTTGCATAGTCGTTAATAACCGGAGTTTGGTTATACACTGGTCAGGATTGATTGCCTTTACACAAACTTGTATTACAGCCATGTTTTGGATCCGACAACTGACATAATTCGATGCACCGCCCGAAAGCATTGCCCAACAGAGCCAAGATGTCTATTACAATCAGAGTATTTATATAATGACTTCGCGTGCTGTTCCTCTTGAATCAGTGTCCGGACGGTGGACAAGCTTGGGGATGTGACTGATAAGATAACTGGAGGGGTCAGCGAGACGATCCACCAAAGTGGATGTTTGGTGGATCACGTTGCAACACTCCACCAAGTCCTCCTCTTGACCATGGCAGATTTGTGCTTGAGCTATATATACTAATATAAAGCAAATTCTTACACACTCAAGGTGCGCTGGCGCAACGGTAGCGCGTAGTCCTCCTAAGACTAAGGCTCAGGGTTCGAGTCCCTGGTGTATCGATGAGAATCTTTTTGTTTTGGTTTTGCGTTAATTATTACGCTTGACTCAATAGTTTTTTTTTTGCTGCTGTTATTAGGTCGTTTTAGGTTATCTATCTGCTCTTGGTCTATACGCCACCTGGCTCATAACCAAAACACACAGCCGTGGCATAATCCCCATCATGGCTAATCGACACCAAAGCACTTACATCCTCCACCTCGTCCTCACCGCTCCGTATCCGTGCGATTGGCGGACCACTTCCTAATCTCTCACCCTCCACAAGCCGTCTCTCAATCATAACGTCGTGAAATGTCAGGCGACGATGTGGGTGCGCTTTGATGGCAGCCTCTTTTGCTGCAAACCTAAACAGGACTCAATTTAGCGGTCACAATATGATTACCATTGGATTACGAACCTTCCCGCTATGAACGCAGCGCATTTCCACATATCAGGATCTTTAGAAGCAAGCTGTTCATGCAACTGCAGGTTTTTGCTGACTTGATGCAAGGTATCCTGTAACTTGCTCTGCTGCGGCCTCGCGCTGTCGAGTATCTTTAGACGTGCATCCTTGTTTACTAGCTCTTCAGGACATAAAATCCTGTTCACGAAGCGGGTGGCTCGTGGACCAGACAATATTTGGTAGATACGAGATATCTGGCAAATGTCGGTACCGATATTCAGAGGGAAAGGAAATGCCCGCAACGGCTTCATGGAGATCTGTTGGCGAATGTCGATGGTTGGATGCATTAGCCTTAATTGCGTAACTGAAGATCTTTAGTTCTTGAGCCGCTAGTGTCGGCAACTTATCGATTAAGCTCCACCATTACGTCACTGGGCATTATTTACTTTCAAGCATAAATATGTCTCCCCGGAGTAAAACGTCCTCCAAGCTGGTCTTGATGCTTTGTGTTGTATCAGAAGAAGTTTCAATTATTACCTAGGTACCTAACCTAATTATAGGAATCAAATAGCCCGCAATGAACGAACGTATGTAGCAGGACTCATGGGCGTCTCGACAGATCCTCAACGCCAGATTCTCTCATTACTCCGCATTCGACATGACTGTCGCACCTCGCAAAATGCGCAGTGAAGAAACATGGACAGAATACAAATAATAGCCACAAGCGCCTCTCTTGGGTTAATTAAGAGACGCGGCGATAGGGGCATGGTGGGGGAAAAGACTAAGCAACGAAAGGCGCCACCGCTCGCCCAGCAATGTCTTTCGATAGGCTTTGACGGTTTTAGTTCTCATCGAGGAGAGGAGCGCGCTCCTGGTCAGCAGGTGCACTGCGCCACCTGATCTCTCTGCCGGTTGCGGCGGGAACAGCGACGACAACAGTGGCGATGAAGAGGAGAGCCATAATGATGAAGGCAAAGATCCATTGTAAGGCGATCACCTGGTGAAGGAACTGGGAAACTCCAATTGCGGCAGCCAAGACGCTGAGCGAGAAGCCCATGGTATAATCCTGTATCTTGTCAGTGTGCCATTCCGCTGGATGGAATAAGTCAACATACCTTGAAGATGTAGATGAAGAAGAGTCCATAAGTGAGAATGGACCAGATGAAGATGTTTCCGAGGATGCGAGCAACCGTGTGGTGAGGGTGGTGAAGTGTCAGGGCACCATTCCAGTAAATGGCGACAAAAGTCCAGGCCAAAGGTCCAGACGCAACAGGCATATGAATGAATCGAGGGTATGTGTTGTGGCGGAAGTAGAGCGAGGAGAGGTTCATGAAGTTGAGAATGAGCATGACCTCGGCCCAGTGGAAATGCGAGCGGACAAAGAGCATGACAAAGGCGAAGTGGAAGAGGTTGTTGAAGATGAAGTGGCTTCCGACGCTGGCGGCGGCGTGAACAGTGTCCGAGTTGGTTGAGAAGAGGTGGCAGATGTAACCAGCCTGGAGAATGAAGAGAACAACCCTGGGGATTTATTAGTAATCGATATGAGGGCGGTTGATATTGATGATTACGTACCAGTAGATGGATGTGATGATCGGGTTCAAAGAGAATGCAGTGCGGTACATCTCATTCTGTTCCCAGATCTTCCTGTTTCTCTTGTGGCCATCTTCGGGACGGTTGAGAGTGTAGTAGACAGTGACGATGACGGATAGAAGCCAAGTAATGAGGGTCAGGATCTTGTAGACGATAATCGCTTTGTTGGAGTGGGATTCCCTCTTAACGAAGGGATTGTCTATGGAATGTCAGTAGATGTGTTGAGAGGAGGACAAGGAGATAATGTACACTGCTGCCAGTTCGCCATGATGAAGCACTGATCTAAGATCGACTCAGGGTTGCTTGTCAATTAAACTAGAAAAGCCACGTCCAAGTATATGTGGGTGTTAAAGAAGTTTTGACGAGTACAAGAGAAGAATATCTAGGGGCGACGAGAATTGTGGTGGTGGGGAGAAGAAGTATTTAAAGGCCTGGAATTATCCATCTACTTAAATAAGTTACCTGCTGCTCCCGTAGAATGGATGGATGGACGGGAGGTTGTGGTTCACTCCTCTTACAGAACTAAGGTGTGCAGCAGGTGTGTCAGTTATTATGCGGGGAAGCAAGCTAAGGAGGGGAGCAAACAGCCACATTCTGGGATGAATGGATGAAGTAAAGTGCCTTTTTTCAAGGTACCCCCCGATTGTCTTTGGGAGGAGGTATCTTGCCCAAATTCACCTCTAACTTTAGGTATCCCGTAGCAAAAGTTGACATGATTAAGCACTGTAAGCCTTGTGTCGTCTAAAGAAACACTTAAGAAATATCGGATAAATTATGTGAGAGCTACAAACTCGTACTACCACAAGGCAAGGTACCTGAAGTAAGCACACCGAAACCACTAATCTACATAGAGGAAGCGTCGAAGGATTAGATCAACACCGGCGGCGCATGACTGGGCTCTTGATAGCCTCTCAGGCCATATTGGGATCTTGTCTTGTTCAGGCGGTGCGTCTTTCATGCTGCCTTGCCAGACCATATGACCTCGCTTGAAGAGCACTAGAGGATGAATCAGCTATAAACTGCCGGGGATTTAATCGAGGTTGGGCTGTCATTGGTTTTGAGGTGTTGAAGCTGGCCACCATCACGATTAGGGACTCTATGGGTGGGTAGCAATGGGGAATGACAGTGGTGCCGATGAGGGCACATGCTGTGATTGTCCGTCAACGGAATTACGAGGCAGGGTCTGTGTCTTGTATCTCGAATCTGTATCTGAGCTGATATGTTGCTGTTTATTACCTTGTTACGCACCTGGGTAGGTATGATCTAATATTGTAATTTTTGTATCCATCTGCATGGAGGGTTTTCCAATTACATTACCTATCAATAGAGCCGATATGCACAGACCTCCACTGCATCGGAATGTGCAACGAAGACGAGTCGTCCTTGCACATTATGAGCTGTGACAGGTAGGTCGATCCACTTCAATGACGACAACTACCTCCTAGATACACTTTTAACCCGCCACCTACAATACCTGGATACTATGTAAGGTATCTAGGGAGCTTGCAGGACTGTACAGATACCTTAGATAGGAGATCCAATACCGTACAGTATTAATGGCCACGCCTCTTAGATCCCTTCTAGCCAATTTTAGGCTATTAATTGGCCAGAATGGGAATAAGAATATGATATTAGTCTTAAAAGTTATGATTTCTTAGGGAAAAGGTATCTATTGAGTTGATACAAATTGCATAGAATATCCATCTTTGGGACAGAGCAGAGTCGACAGCCAGTGAGCCTTCGCATTCTGGGTTGCAGTTGCCTTTGCTCATCGAGATTCTGACCTACCGCGATAGAGGTACCATACTCACCGTGGTAAAGGCAGGTAGGTACTTCCAGCTGAACTTCCGTCCAACCTGAAGCCATGGGGAAAAGTCACTTGAACCATCTTTCATCAAGCCTTGGTCGTGTAAATCTTCAAACTCTTCATTGGCGTTCAATGATTCCCTCGAACATATTTCTCTATATTTTCTTGCGGTGTTGCTTCACCAAACAACTGAGCATTCTGCTTGTTCTCACTGGTTCATCCAGTTGCATCTGTTCCTCCGTTGCATTGCGATGCAGGACAAGACAAGACAAGACTCGCGGCAGTATCAAATCGTGTTTCAGTGCACCACCATCATCGCCAATTGAGCATGTACCAATAATAGGTCGCATCCGTGCCCACACGCTTCGCAGACCCGAACTGTATCAAGGTCCTCCGATACGTCACCGCCATATCGAACAAGAAAAGCCCGTACCGAGCCCACGAGCTGAATTCGCAGCATCTTTCCAAGTGCCAAGACGATGGGATATCTGGTGATCGAATTGAACAATCCTCAGCCACGCAACCTTTGTGTGGGGAAGTTTTGATCACGTCAGAGGGAACGAACTGCTTATCATGTCTCAATAGAAAGGCAGGTCCCCGCAAGTTATGCTGCTTGTTTCACGAGCTCGGCAAATGATTTCTTATTCGACCATTATTAAACTCGCTCGACCAACGCGAGAGCTGGCCGAAATATCGAATCATCTGTCTTCGCATCAAACATTAAAGGTTGGCCTTGACCACCGAATTTTGATAACAAAACAGATAGATTGTCAGTCATCTCAAGTTCACACCGTCAAGTGAATTAAATCGTAGCCGGAACCTCCCTGATTGACAAAACAGCCTGTCGCCAGCGTCTTTCCACTTCTCAAAGCTTGCCTCCCGCCTCTCCCGTCTCTTCTCGGGCGAATCTGGGTGGTGAGGCGAAGATTGCCAGTCTCTTGACGGTTCTCTGAAAGTTTCTCCGGGGATAAAGTTATCGCTCCTAAAGCTGCTCCCTAGTTGGACAGCCACAGAAGAGTTCGTCGGGTCGTTGACGAACCACTGATGTGATTGCTCGCTGCTCGAACTTTTATGTTTGCTGGACCAAGACGATTGTCGACTATCCTGAGAGTCCTTTTGAGTTTGAGCCGACTCTTTCTTGTCTCGGCCATCGTAAGGACTGGAAAGTTGGGAATCTTGAATTGGTTCGTATACATTGGGTATTCGTGGATATTCACTGGGTTCCACCCATGAATTATAAAAATCGTCCGTCATGACGGTTTTGCGATGGGATGATGCTGACGGTGATTGCATAGTGTGATGACGGTGAGTGAACAGCAGAAGTTGGTGGAAATACCGACGCTGAGAGGGTACGGCACTCAGAGTCTTAAAGGATTACGGGTTTTGTGATTGTCGTGTTCAAGAAAATCGACCGTTCATGCAAATGAGCGCTCGCCCAAACCTCACGCGCATTTTGGAACATCATGACCAGATTTGGGCCGTGTCACGCCAATATTGACCAACTACAGGCAAGCCTCAAGAACGACGTACTCAATTTCGTTATGATGTGCCAGGGCGGGCCTCAAAAAGCGGCGGCTGTTGGGTGTTGGGTGCCGAGCGAGTTGGGTGCCGTTGGGCTGGCTGGCTGGCTACCTAGCTACAGGACCACATCACACATCTCGTCTCCTCATGTGGTGGGTTCTAGTTTTGGAATTTCCATCTTTCTTCGAGAAGAGGCTGTGCTACCATATGCCTGTCATCCGGGGCCTTGCTTGAGATGCCATGCAAGCAAGCCAACCAGCCAACCTCCGCCGACATGGTCCGCCAGACTCAGTCCAATGCATGCACAGCCATCCATGGCAGGCCATGGCCAATCAGACAGGCATGCTGTGCTCTGAAATTACAACAGATCTGACCAAATCACCTACAATCAACTCAGCTCGTCCATCTGAGCCTGGAAATGATACGCAAGGCACCGGCATCGTACGCCTTGTATAAATGAGGCACTCCCCAAGGCGATTGTAGGAATGTCCCGCCAAGAACCAGAAAGTGCAAAATGCCGCCGCTCTTTAAAGAAACAGGCCCTCGCCATTTGCGGGCAACAATTTTCGACTTCACACGACACTCTGTCAATCTTTAATATTCATATCGCTTCAATTTCCAGACCATCAAACCCGCAAGAGACGTAGCAACAATCATGGAGTTTAGGGAAAGGTCCTTTTCGAGAGGGGCTGATGACAGGCTACACAAACCTACAACACGCATGAACGACGAAACTTGGGAGAAGTTCAAGCCTTTACTCTGTAGCCTGTACAAGCGATACACTTTGAGTATCGTCATGGATGCCATGGAAAAGAAGTACGGCATTGTTCAAAGGTATCTGTCAAGTACGGTCTCCAACCCGTTAACATTTGACTAACCATTTCGCCCAAACAAACAGCAAGCGACAATATGGCTATCGATTTGAGAAGTGGGGGGTAAAGAAATACAATGCCAGTGACAAGAAGACTCATATTTCTCTATCACCTGGTGGCATCAACGATGCAATGGATTTCGGTGATATTGGGGCCGACTTTGACCAAGAAACTCATCCCTTTAACCAACGCCTCCTGTTCGATCCCCCGGATCCAGACACTTTGATGACTGCGCCCGGGTCAGACGATATGGACTACGAAGAGTCGCCAGGCGGTCACAGAGTCGTGGAACTCACCATCCGATACCCATGGACAACCGGGTCAAGTGAAGAAGCGAACAAACTTGCCGCGGACTTTTGTGCCGCCATGCTTGATGATACGAATGCCTTCACCTTATACTCAAAGCTCTACGAGACTTTGGAGAATAACAGCCAGTCTCTTCCTGAAACCCGGGAGTTCATTGCTATCTCTTGTGTTCGAGTTGCCGGCAAACCAGATAATGCCCGCAACGCCATGGACATTCTTGCAAGAGAATGGCCCGGCATGTCAACGAATGGAAATTCAGACTCTCCATTTGTATTGTCAATGCTCCAAGCATACGTGGGAAGCCACCAAGAACAATCCGACAAGTCAGTGTTCGCCAGCCAAGTCAGCCGCAATATCCAACAGGTTCTCGACAGCGAGGGAAAACTTAAGAAGATTTCTCACAAGTATTCCTCCGTTGATCTCGTGGCATTCTTCTTTCTCAATTATGCCCTCGAGATCTACGACGATTGCTTCGACGAATCCAACCCTCCACCCTTCATGACAGAGCATCTCTTGAATGAGTTCATCACGGCACAACCTTTCATGAAAGCCCTTCTCCACGAGTATCCATCTCCTTTACGTCTCTGTATCGAGTGGTGCGAGGAACAACTCAGACTCAACCATCCTGTTGCTCTCCAAGATGCCTCGGTGGAGCCCACTCCTGGCATGTGTTGCTGGTGGGACAATATTCGAGTCTTCTGCACCCTCTGGGGAGTCATGACACAATTGGTACGGGCGAATCGTGCTCCTGAATGGTATGCTCAGTGCGAGTCAGCTTTTGGCATACCTCCATCAGAACTGCTTGTAACTCTTTCCTGGATGATTCGCGCCGAAGCCACCGCTGCTGTCGGCATGGTCCCTGATGCTGAATTACTCACCCATGCCGCTGATGGCGCGAATAGGTTGCTGAAGCTCGACGAGTCCCAACTCTGGATAAAGTTCTTCAACAAGTTTGCATGGATGAACGAGCTGGTTAATCCGGGTGATGATGAGAAGTCATTCGAAGCTATTGTCCAAGACAAGCTCCGAAAATATGTCTCCGACATACTCAGAGTCCAGCTTCCACACCCGGCAGGAAACCAATCCAACAGTGTTGGAGAAGTGAACTTCCTTGACTTTTCACACCATGGGTTCAGTGATTTTGACATGAATCCTCAAACGGGCTTCTTTGGATAATTTTCTTTCCTTTTGACTTGGACTCTCATGTTTTCCCTCCTTTTCCTTTCCTTGCCTCGTTTGGTCCCTTTTTTCGGCCAGCTTTGAAACACAGATACAGACCATGTTTAGTTACTCGGATCACGGTGTATGTAGCAAATCCAATTATCAAATAGATAAATAAAGTACAATCAATCAAACAAACAATCCCAGTCTATGTGATGCAGGGGTATAAGCAAGAGGAATCCTCCGCGACATCAGCAACTTGCTCATCCACACGCCATGCTTGATGCCACATCTAATACATGAGATAAGAAAACTAAAGAGCCTCAAGCCCTTTGTAAGATGAAAATGAATGAAGTCACCATCATACAATCTTTCCAATCAACATCCAGACCATATCTCGTCTCTCCATAACGCATCTAACTTTAATCCTCCGTCACCAACTGCTCGCCTTCATCAAGTAGCTCCGTGACTTTGCGCACGTTTCCGATGAGGTTTCGGCCAAGACCACCAAGGAGAAGCTTCTCAGCATTAGCAGGGAGGCCGAGGTAAGTAGGCGGCTCTCGCTCAGGCAGGCGGTGGATCCAAGCGTTGAAGTCCTGAAGGCTGGTGCCAGAGGGAACACTAAGACCACCGTCAGGTCCGTCGACGAGCTTGTGGTCGACTTCGTAGGCGGCTGGAGTCAGGAACGATGTGACGAGCTGAGACAAGAGTTTGAAGTCGCCTTCGTCGTCAATCTTGCCACCGTAAGTCTCGGTCACCATGTAGCGGAGCATCTCCCAAGGAATGTTCTGGGGAGCAATGTTGGTTCGGTTACCGGCGACGCCATCAACCCAAACATCGACGATGAAAGCAGAGCATTCATACTGTAACACGTTAGTCTCAAAATTCGGTTATGCTTCAAGTTAGAGATACTCACATCACTATCGTTAAATTCCCAGAATCCCTTCCAACCCAAATTGGGTGCGTATCGCAGCCTCTCCTGTACGACAGCATGCAAGAAGGACAGAAGCATGTAAAGCCTTGTCCTCTCCACGGGGCTCTTGGTAGCTCGTGTGGATAGGGAAGACATAGAGTCCTTCATGTTGGCCCTGACACCAGCAGGTTGCTCGTACATCAACACACGAGAAGCTCGGAGCAGGTTGACTGGGATCTTGGGACTCGACTCCATAGACAAGAACAGTCGGAAGTCTTTGTGAGGGTTGAGTGATCCCATTCGCTTCTCCAAACTCTGCAGCCAGGTAGGAGCCAAGTGAACGTTCTTGACCAAGACCCATGAGCCTGTTTGAGCGGCGTTGCTGATTGCCTTGTCTGCGGTGGCGAGACCTTCGTTGGAACCCATGGCAATGTTTGTGCACTTGACGCGCATTCTCTCGACCAAATTGTCCACCTTGTAACTGGCATCGAAACCAGGGCTCGACACCATAGAGATTGGCAGAGTAGCAGATACTTGAGTAACGGTTTCTTTGAGGTCCTCGACAACGTCGAAGATGCCTGCGCCAAAGACTTGGTTGACAAAACGCTCAGCGGTAGGAACAAATCGGTCCATTCTGAAAAGCTTGACGAGCAGGAGAGACATGAGTGCCTGATCAATAGCCTCACTCTTCTCATCCAAGATCTGCGGTACGGCGTTCTCGGCCAACTCCTCGGTAAAGAACTTGTCCCAGTCCTCGGCAGTGACGGCATCGAGCTTCTCCTTGAGAGCACCGATCTTCTTGGCTTGGGCGAAGGCGTTGTCTCTCTCGTCAGGATGAGATGAGAGGTCCTTGCCTTCAACATTGTTATCGAGGATGCTGTCGATCAAAGACTTATCCATCTTGTAAGGCGAGGCCTGAGCGAGGAGCATTCCGAGCGTGACTCGATCCTTCTGGAGCAGACCCAAAGCTGTTCTCTTGAACGTGTTGATGAAGAGATCCTTGACAATCACATCACGTCGAATATTGTGGTCGGTCTGACTGGCCAGGTTCGCGTTGCCATGGAGCACTGACTGGAAAATGTCGAGGAAGTACTGGAGCGAAAATTGGTAGAAGTGGTTGAGGTAATGAAGTTGCTCGAGAACAGAAAAGACAGCACTGCAAGATCGGGCAATGATACTGTACTGTTGTGTAATCTCTTCAACCTCAGCCATGACACCCTCAGTGTTGCTCATCTTGCCAGAGATTTCGGCAGCCTCGGTCTTGAGAGTCTCAAGTGTCTCAATAACGTTGTCGTCGTCGAGGATATTGCCACGGGACTCGTTGAGGGCCTGAAGCAATCGCTTCTCCAGCTGTCGCAGATGGACCTTGAATTCTCCTTGCAGCTTGATGAGGTTCGAGCGTCGTTCATCGACATCAGGACGCTCAGACTTCAGGACATCGTTAAGGGACTGTGTCTGCAGACTGCTCTGGGTGACAGTGAAGTTGACAAATGTGGTTCGACTGCAAATATCAGGAGGAAAGGTTGCCGAAGGGTCGCGGGTAGACAAGTAGATCTTGAAGGAGGGTGAGAAGTCAATCTCCTGCTTGCCAAGTTGAATAAGAACACGACCACCAGTCTTTTGGTATTCCTTGTTGAGAACGTGGTTGAGAATAGGGTCCAAGTGCTCCGCATCCTGGATGAGAATGGGGTTTCCGAATCGGAGAGAACTCTCGAGCTGCTTGGTAAAGGTATCATCCAAGAAGCTGGTCACGGTTAGACGGCGATCCTTACATTCTCTCTGCAAGAACTCTGTGACTCGTCCAGAGGGGTCGATGATGAGAGGATAACGGTTGAAGCGCTTGAGAATGATGGCATTCTCAGTGCACAAGTCATCAACGGGTAGAGTGTTCTCCTGCCAGCCCAGGCGCTCATCCGCAGTAGACAGATATTCGGTGACAGGGTTGGGTGATTTGTAGTGAATACCAGAGAGATGAAGCTGGTGGAACCAATCATCCATCATCAACTTTCGGAAAGTTTGATCATAGAGACCACTATAGGCCAAGAAAGCAGCAGCAACAAGAACATCTCCAACAAGAGTGCTGATTTGGATCTCGAAAGACTTGCTGCCCTCCTCCCAACGGACTCGTTCCGAAGACAGACTGTCAAGAAGTCTAACACTGCGATCGACCTTGAACTGAACCTTGGACATCTCGGCCTTGATAGCTTGTGTCTCGCTAATGAGCGCGGCATATTCCGTCTTGTATGTGTTGATGCTGGACTCCAGGTCTGCAATCTTGTTCTGCACGGCCTTGGCTTCAGCCTTTGTATTAAGCGCCTTTTCCTCGAGCTCATCGACTTCCATCTTGAGGGGACCAACACGGTCAAGAATGTCGAAGTAGTTGACTTGAGCGCTAACCCACTGGACAAGGGGTCCACAAGCCTTTGAGGCACGGTTGACCTTCTCGAAAGTGAACTCAGGATTAGACAAGAACTCAGTGCGCATCTTGTTTCGCAAAGCTTTGGTCATCTGCTTGGCATTGTCGAACATAAGGATACTGGCAATGAAATCGTCCTTCCGCACAATACCTTGTATGGCCTTCCAGTCGTTGATCTTGTGACCGAGCAGGGAACATACAGCGTCCATTGCAAGTCTCACACCTTGAGGTGGGTTACCCATGGACCTGACTTCGGTCAGCTGTTGACGTTTGATGTTGCTGACACTAGCCTTTGCCTCCTCGACCGCAGGCTCTGCCTTGGCGAGATCCTCCAGCACAACCTGCTTTCGTGAGGCAACCTCAACTTCTTGCTTATCCAAAGCAGCCTGGATCTCGAGCGACGCAGCCTTTTCTTGCTCTGCAAGACGCTGATCAGCTACCATGCGCTGCAGCTTCTCGTTCGCCTCAGCATCCTTCTGCTCCAGCTGTGTCTTCTTCTCCGCCAGGCTCACTCGAAGATCTCGAACCTTGTCGACCGTGTCTCTGAGCTTCTCTAGACCAACATTCAAGTGGCGTTGCTGCTCCTCGAGGTCTTCTCGTTTCTCGTTGTAAAGCTTGACATATTGAGCAACGAAATCGAGGAAATGGCGAGGGGTCAAGAAAGTAACCTTGCCCTGCTGCTTGAGCAACCTTTCGTTGTACCGCTGCAGTGAGTAGTGAATGTAAACCATCGAGTTAACAACTGTCTCGCGATGCGAAGGCGGCAGCTGTAGGCCACGGTAGGCCACAGGGACAGTGTCAGGACATTCAAAGTTGCTTCGGTCCAGGTCGATGGATTGGGTGAGCTCATGGCCGACCTGGAAGAGGGCTTGGTCAGACCAGTCACCAAACCAGTTGAGAACACAACGGTTGAACAAGGCGGGACTGGTAGCAGCCTTTGAACCGAGGCCACCCTCAGGTGGGTTCATGGTGAAGACAACGTGCAGATTCTTCACAATCTGCTGTGTGAACCACTTGTACAACTCCTCAGGAGAGTCAAGATGCAGGTTTTGTCGCTGAGAACCCTCCTTGCATGCCGTCATGAGAGCAGCATATTCGTCGCCCTCGAAGAGACCGGGAACTTCGGCGTTGGCGAGAAGAGTGTTCATTCTCTCCAGGAATCCTGAATCCAAAACGTTTGCCTCATCCATGATGAAGCAAATCTTCTCGCCCTTACAACCACAACGTCGGAGAACATCTCGAAGATCGTCGTCGAAATCCTCAGCAGAATATTTTCCATGCACCTTGATCTGGAAAACCTTAAGACCATTCATCCAGGCCACGAAACGAGATAATGTCGTCTTTCCACCACCACTGACACCAATCAAGATGAGATGACCCTGGGGCTGTCGGAAGACACGATCAATACGCAGCACGTGCTCCAATACATCATTGAATAGGATCAGAGGAACATCCACCTCCTCTTCGCAGAAGGTCTTCAATCTCGCCTTGACAAAGTCTCTCAGCTGCTCACGGTCAACGGGAACGTAGTTCTTGGACAACCAGTTGGAGAACAAAATAGGTCCTCCAAGGGCCTTCTCCTCATCAATGTTGGGGAAGTATTCAAGGGCAATGCGGCGAACGCTCTCGTCGGTCCACTGTCGCTCATCTTCAGCGACCAGTCGATCCTGGAACAGCCGAAGAGCTTCGTGGGCCCAGATTCGAATCAGACCCTCAATGGACAAGGACTCCAGAGGTCGGATAGCCTCGTAAACGCCACGAACCCATCGCGTCAACTCACGAGGACTGTACACGTAGTGAGGCTGAATCTTTGGCGTGAACCTCTGTTGAGACTCGAGATAGAAGCGAACCATGGCATGAGTAAGGGCCTCAGAGTAGCCACGAAGAGAGGGAATAATCTTGAGAACAGCAGAGTTAAAGGTACCGTAAATCTGGTTAAGAGATAGTTCACCAGGATAGTCGACCATGATGAGGGGCGCGTGTCGAAGGAATCGAGCACCCATGGGAGTACGTCCAGCGTCAGTGGGAGGGTTACAAGCACCCACAAACTGGATTCGATCAAGAGTGACCCATGACTTGTCGGATGTTCGCCAGAAACCATTGTGCTCGACCATTTGGCGCAAGAAGGAAATAGCACGCTGAGTTCCATACTTGTCTGGTGCGGGCAAGTTGATTTCATCACAGAAGACAACAAGCCATCGACCAATCTGGTTTGGCGAGAGCATCACTCCATTCAATGTCTTTTTATACTCGCAGTACTGCTCGAATGTCTTGATGAGAAGATCGGGAGTGGTTGCACTGGAGAAGTTCAGGCCGACAACTTCCATGTTTGGTAGCTTCCGAAGCGCGCTGAACAAGGTCATTGTTTTACCGGAACCGGGAGGACCGCAGAGCAGCAGGGGCTTATGCTCGGCAAGCCACGAGTACAGAACATCTTCGTGGCGAACAGTGTCCAGAGTAGGGATGACAACATCAGTCTGAGTGATAGAGTGGGTGTTGACCTCGATAGATGGCACCTCGTTCTGCCATGAAGACCATTCAGATTTGGGCAGAGTCACGTCGAAATCAATGAGGGAACTTGTGCCGTCAAGAGGAGGTGAGCCAAAGTTGGCCAAGGCACAGACCTCGTCACCAAATGCTTTCCTGTCGTTAAGAGGACAGTCGCCGGTGAGCGCCCAAACAAGCGCCAGAAGGAGTTTCTTTGAGATGAAGGCTTCAATCTGTTCAGACTCGAGAGGGAAGTCAGAATGCTGCCCATTGTATTCAATAGCATCCCGAACTGCTTTGTTGAGCAGTGAGAAGAGAGTTGTAAGCACACGAGCGACTGTAAACTCCATGATATGGTTGTAGGGTTCGGCGAGCTTGAGAGCCTCGTTCATGAAGTTTTCTTCGGTCAGATAGAGTCGAAGCAAAGCAGCAAACTCGCCCTGCACAGCCAGAGTCTTGGCAGGGTTTTGGCCAGTTGCAACACTATCCTCATCCAAGTCTTCGAAGGGGACGCTACTGAGAGTAGATAGATAATTCTCAACCAGCATGTTGGGTGATACAGTATCCTCACTGAACCAAACCATACCACAACGACTGACGGTAGCCAGTGTTGCATACTTGAGCGTCTCGACTTCGAACATGATTCGGACATTGGATGGCAGGTTGAGACGCTCACCGTTGGGAAGTGTGAGTAGCTTGTTATCATCCAGAACACTGTTCAAGTTTTCGACCCATTCTGGATCGACGTCACCATCAAAGACGATCCAATGTCGTTTAGAGTCCTCGCCACGAAGGTTATCGACAATCTTTCGGAGAATGCTAGTGAAGAGACCGTCGGTCCATTCACGAGTGGTCGAGTCGAGGTTTCCGTACAAGGCTTCCTTGGACATGACCTTGGAATCGATCACATGCGAGACACCCTCGACACCCTCAACCTTCTGGAGTGCATCAATCAAAAGTCTCCAGGCCGCAGATTTACCAGAACCAGAGTTACCAACCATCATAACACCGTGGTGGATCTTCTGAATCTGATACAGTTGAAGAACCTTGGTCATCCAAAGTTCGTTGACCACGAGATGACGTTCAGCGGCAAGGGTTCGGAGCGCATCTTCCAGTTCCACAAGGTTGGCAGGGACGTATTGCACACCGGGGAAGCAATCGGTTTCGATAGTCATCATGATATCGACATCGGACTTGATCAACTTGGGTGCAATTGTTTCTCGGATACTTTGCACAAGGATCTCGGGCTCAACAACTTCTTCGGCACCAAGACTTCCCTCGCTTAGGCGAGCACGTTTTAGACCACCGGAACTGACGAGAACACTCTTGAGCGCACGCAGACCGAAATCGTAATGGGCTTGCTTGGACAGCTTGCCAGAACATTGGTCGAAGAAGGGCACTGTGTGTTTAGAGAGTTGTTTGGCTTGGTTGAAGCCCTGGGAGTAAAGCATAACCTCAGCAATAAGCTCCTTGTCTGGCTTGGACATGGCCACACTGCGGAAGAGCTTCTTCAAGTTGTCGGGCAGGTTGGAACGGCCAGCATAGCCAGGGTTCATGGTGATAAAGATACCAGTGTTCTCGTTGACGTGGAGTTGGCGGCCCACCAACTCAATTTGCGCCTGATCATCTTCAACACCTTGCTTGAGACCCAGCTGAATGTTTTGAATCTGTTGTGAGACGGCCGACAGGATTCGCTCCTCCAGACGGTTAAACTCGTCAAAACAGCCCCAAGCACCGACTTGGCAGATACCAAGGAAGATACGACCCATAGCCTGGAAATCGAAAGTGTCGTCACAACAGAAGACAAGGGTGAATCTACCAAGCTGCACACCGAGAGCCTTGACTGACTCTGTCTTACCCGTACCAGCAGGTCCATAAGGAGAACCACCAAGACGCTGGCACAAAGCTTGAGTAAGGGTAAGGAAACAACGATCGGTAAGAGGTGTGCGAACAAGGCGTTCGGGAACTCCCAGATATTCGAATCCATAGTTGAGTTTGGCATTGGCCATCTTGATGTAAAGACGGTCCAAGAACTCGCCCTCGGGGTTGTAGACATATCTCATCTGCAGCTGCCACAGGTAATGGCTTGTGGAATTGGCGTTGGCATTGATGAGTTTCTCAATGGTATCACGCTGATGAACACATTCTGTAATCAACTGTTCGCACTTCTTTCTCAGAATGACCTCAAGGTCTCCAAGGACAGTATCGGCAAGTACACGAAGAACCTCAACCTCACGTTCGAAGAGCGTCTTCAATGTGCTTCCACCCGCAGTAAGAGATTGGTCAACGGCAGTGGTCCAGGCGGCCTGAGTGGCCAGAACAACAATCTGACTAGGATAGGCATCCATGAACGCATTCAAAGCCTCACGGTCAATCTTTTCAGATTCAAAAATAGGGGTGTACTGCTCAACGGCCTCGGCAAGGAGCTCGGCAAGGGTTGACTTCATACCACCCTCCAAGAGAGCGAGCCAGTCGTTGATCTTGGGGGTTTTCGCCAAGGAGATTTCCTTCTTCAGTCGGACAACCTCGCCTTCTTTGGAAGTGAAGCCGGAAATAATAGTCTCATCATCCATAATGAGACCTGAGAGACCCGCAAACATCTTCTTGAAGTGTTTGGCAATACGCAATGTGTCATTGCTGTTACCGATCATCTCAAGCAGATCTTCGTCACCTACGAAGTAGAATCGTGGGAATGAAACACGCTCCTTCTCCAGATACTCACCCAGAGCCTTCTGGATCTTGTTGAGCATTTCAGCGAGTCGCTCCAACGACTTTTGCACATTAGGAATATTGAGAACTTCCATCACATATGGAGACTTGTTGGCCTTCTTCATGACAGCCAAGAATTCACTGTTGATGTTCTGGAAACGGCCCGACTCAATAGGGAGGAGATGCTTGATATCAGCGTTACCAGTGAAAACACCCTCAAGGTAAACCCACTGACGCTGAACATCAATCCAGACATCGAAGAGTACGTGGACGCGGTTAAGCTTGTCCTCCCAGGACGCGGCTTCTTCCTCAAACTCCTTGTAGTAGGGGGAGTGCTTCATGGCCTGAAGTGAATTCAGGTTTTCACTGCATTTTGCGAAGAGGTCATCCCAGCCGCGAATGAGACGAATCTTGTTCTGGTAATTGACCATCTCCAGGGCATAGTTCTGCCAAGTCTCACGGACTTGCTTCAAGAACTCCTCCAGAGCCATTTCACCCTGAGCTTGAGTGATAATATCCTTGACGATGATTTCGGTGGCAACCAGGTTCAGATCCCAGACATCACCGAGAGTCATAGAGCTGGGAGAAAATCGTTTCTGGGGCTTGATTTGCTTGTAGATCTTAACCCAATGGCGCTCGCGAATAGCATCAGATTTTAGGTCGGAAAGGATAGAGTTGACCTTGAGGAAGCCACGCAGGATACCTTGAACATGCTCGAAAGCGGCATACTGACGCATTCTGCTAGGCATATCCTTAGTGCTCTTGATAAGGTCGTCGACCTTGGAACGGATCTTTCGTGGCTGAACAGCAGTCCAGAGGATCTCGCGTGTTTCGTTGAGACTGGCCCAGATGGTGGAGAGATTTGACCAAACAGACTGGAAGTCTCGGACCTCCTCTAGGATTGACTCAAGGGAGTTGTCAAGGCTGGCGGGAATATCCAATGCCTCCTTGGCCTTGACCACCATTTGAGCGTCGTCCTGAAGCTTTGAGATGCGAGCTTCAAAAGAGGACAAGGTAGCAGAAGCAACATCGGGTTGGATGGTTCCAGATACTGGCTTCTCATCGTTCCACTGGGCAGCGATCTCAGAGATTCTCTCGCTAATCAGCTTATCCTCAGCAGTGATCTTGGCTCTCAAGGCATCGCTTTGATCTTGAACAATTCTGGATTTCTTCTCAAGGATCTCCTTCAGTGCCTCCCATTGACTGTCAATCTGCTCAATGTGAAGCCAGTCGTTAGGGAATTGGTATCGCTGCCTGACAAGCATGGATTGTCCCTGACGGAACATATCAATCTCAGGTGCCCAGACCTTGACGTTGCGCTTGCAGCTCTGAACGACGGTGATGAATTGCACGGCCTGAGCAGTGGATGATGCGTCGGAACTCTGGCTTTCAAGATGTTTTCGTGCCTTCTCGATCTCAGCGTTGATGTCGCGCATGCGATTGCCAAGGCGGCTGGCAAACTTCATCAGGATCTCATGTTGCCACTGGTCATACTTCGCATTGACCTTGGTTTGTACTTGGTCATAGTCAACGGTGAGATGTCCAAATTCGCGGCTGACTTCTTGTGTATCAAAGGTCGAGCGATTCTTGCGGAGATCCTGGAGAAGCTGTAGCCATCGAGGGAGCGGTTCACCGAGAGCATCGTAAACTTGTTCGGACTGGAGATCCCATAGTGACTGAAACTGAAGCCACTTGTCTACATAGGCGCTAATTTCTTGAAGCTTCTTTTCGACAGAGGTGTAAACACGCTGCAACAGTTCGGAGCACTCGGTGGGTAGATCAGTGAACCGTGCCTCGTCGTTGGCGGCAGTGATGAGGCTCATCTGATATCGAGTAGCCTTAATCTTGCGAAGATTGCAGACAATTCCAAGCCACTCGTGGAGGTGGAGGAACCAACTTGCACGCGCAAACTCCAGAGGGGGGTCAAGATAGATGACTTGGTTACGCATAACCACTTCAAGAATAAGGCGCTTCATGGTTGGGCTTTCCGACTTAGTCTCTTCAGTATTGGTCTTCCTGCGCATCTCGTCCTCAGGAGTGTCATCCTCGAAAGCAGCAATCCACGAGTGAACTGCATTCTGAAGACGTGTGAGGAGGATAGACTGAATCTTGGCATTCAGCTCCCGCACCCAAAAGTCCAGATTAACATATTGCTCCAAGTTCAGTTGATCCACGGCCGATTGGATCGTATCCAAGCGACTGTGGAAAGCAGCATCGTCGTAGGGGCAGGTGCTGAGTTCCTTCAAGGCTTGTTCGACGGTGGCGTGGATGACCTTTAACGATGCCGCCTTTAGCTGTAGATGCGATACAGCAGTTGCGAAACCACGGATGAACATGCCATGCTTGCTCTCAGTGTTCTTGGTCAGGCCAAAATCGGCTCCGCCAGGGAGCAGGGGTCGAGTCTGTCTATTTTCGGAGTAGAACAATTCGTGCGAGTTAATGAAGGACTCCCATCGGAGCGGGACACCCTCACCAATCAGCCTGTAGACGTCGTTTCGATATCCGTTCAGAAGAACTGCCTCTTCTCCCATGACAGAAATCTGACGAAGGGTCTGGGAGAGTGTCCTCACGCTCTCCATCAAGCTGACGGCATAAGGATAAACTCGCTTTGCATCCTTAGACACTGTCGTTACAGCATGCGGTACCGAATAGGATTGCCAAGTGAGATTGCGAGTCTCTTTGAACAAGGTGATGACTTGACGGTCGAAGTTGACAGTAAGCTCGAGAATACCACCCGCAGATCTCACACGAGCAATATCAAAAAGCTGTCCAGAGATGGAAATCTTGCGTCTTCCAACATCGTTGAGCCAGGCATCGAAAATACGGTTAGTATTAAGCTTCTGCTTGAAGAGCTCGCTGTCCTCCCGAAGCTTGTGACCCTCGGCGTGCAGAGTCCAGTCAGGGCCGAGGACAGCCTCAACCTTTCGCATGTATCCGTCCAGCTGGAACTCAATTTGGCGCGCCCAAATAATAGCACCTGAAACCGGGGGAAGATCGCGAAGTTGAGCCATGGCGTGGGTTTCCGAGTGACCATATTGTTGCTTGAATCGCTCGTGGAGGCCGTTGATGGCTTGCTTTACGTGGTCCATCAGCTGGTTCTGGTACTCCTGGATGGCACCACGAATCTTGGGACGCACGAAAAGGGCGTTGAACTTGGAAAAGACACGGAACATCTCGTTTGCGGTCTTGGCAGTAGCCAGTCGCTCTCGAAGTCTGCGGATGATGGAGTTTTCTACACGAGTTGTACGCTCGTTGTAAAGATTCTCAGCTCGTACCCATCGTTCCTTGCCCTGGTCTGTAACATCCAGAAGATCAACGTTCTGGAGAGCCTCCCAGGCCTGCTTGACCTCCTCAACAGCGTCGACATTGCCGATCTCCTCGACAATAATACCATTGGATTCGGTGGACTCGGAAACACCAGGAATAGTTGCCTCGGGGCCAAGAACAGTGACAATGGTGCGCTGGAGCTGCTCGTGGTTGTCGCGGAAAGTGTTGACATATTTGATTCTCGCCTCAAGTTCGGAGTGCTTCTTGGTAATCTTGATGGGAATGAACTTCTCGTTTCGGCGTCGGGTCACCTCACGAGCTACGTTAGTAAACTCCTTAACGTTTTCCTCCCAGGTCTGGAAAATCTGGTCACAAGTTTGCATGATGTTCTTGAATTGCTGGTAGTCCAAGTTAACCAACTCGGTGCCTGACAGCAGTCTATGAAGCACGTCGTCGAGATCACCAGATATGGTCTCGACAAGTGGAAGGGCCCTACGAATAGGATAAGGGCAGATCCTGAGCTTCTTGTTCAGGTGTGCAAAGATTTGCTGAATAGCCTCCTCGACCTTGGCCAGTGAAGCAGCAGACAGCAGCTCATCAAGAGGGAAATCTCGCATCAGCTGGTTGTACTTCTGCACCTTATCCATCGCCTCCTTCAGGCCAGTATCGGCTGTGAAACTGACGGTCGCCTGGAAACGCTTGGCGTGCTTGAGGATCTCCAACGTCAAGAGCACACCCTCACTACGGAGCTGGCCCTCGATACCCTCCAAAGCTGACTCCATTGACAACCAGAAATTGACCTCCTGACTCGCGGTGCTGAACTCTTGGTTCACGTTGGATGAAGTATCTTTCGTCAACTTGGTGATTCCCTGAATAGACTTGATCCAGGTGTTGACGTTTGCTTGCAATCGGTTGAGAAAGGTACTGTCCTGGAGGAGATTCTGAGGAATCCCATCGATGGATGGTCGGTTGTTGTGAGCTTCGGCTTCGTCGAGCACATTCTGGACGATGGAGTGGAACGTAAGGGAGATCTCGGGGATATCGACGTTCTGCTGGAGGTGCAGCAAGCTCAGTTCCAAGTCGTTAAGTCGCTTCTTCGTTACAGGGATTCCCGTCTTCGCATCAACATCAGCTCGACCTCTCGACCCATTGGCCAGTTGCTGGCTCTTGGTGTTGGCATCGAAGTAAGGTACCAGGGCGTGGTGGACCTGAGAATGAAGAACCTCCCATGGAGAGAGCACCGAGCCCTGTTCTCCAACTCCAGCGTTTAGGGATGCAGGACCAGGCAAATTAGTAATAAATATCTGAGATGTAAGGGCTCGAGTCGGGTCTATAGGCTGGGGAGACTTGATAAGGACGAGAGAAGCGACGGTCGTTGGGGACGATGAGATCTCGGTAGACAAGGTGTAGTTGTATGAAGCGGGCGCTATATCGATTAGCAAGGTATGTTATACCCAAGGTTGAATTCAAACGAACCAGTAGGGTCGGCCCCAGGCTCGACTGCAGATGAGTTTGCGAAATCCTTCTGGATATAGAGCACATTCTGAGTATCGCTCGCAAAGCGTGTGCATCGTGAAATGGTCTCGCTATAGCGGGCTTTGTGCAGCAAGCTTCCCACCTGTTCGAGTTCTTCCCGTGTAGCGCCGAGTGCGACCTCACAGACAGCGGCGAGATGTTCGACGACACGTTCCGGTTCGATGGTAGGGAAAGCTGGAGCAGAAGTTACGCCGTTGGCCGAAGCTCCTGCGCTCGGCACGGCGGGCGAGGTGACCTCCATTGTGAATTAACGGAGGGTCAAAAGAAGAGAATATGTAACCAGCTTAGCAGCGCGCAATCATTTCCAAATCGTCAGTTCGCTATGGTTAAAGGACGCGATCGAAAAGGGTGTATGTGGCGGTCGAGCAAGCTTCGGGATGGGCGCAATAGCGTGGTGACAAGTCGGATGGATAGATATTAAAACAGCTTTAGCAAAATCAAAAGATGAGCTCAAAGACTAAGGAGTGTGGGGTTGACCATCAACCGTAGATAGTCGTCGTGAAATAAAGTCGCAGAGGGGTTATGAAGTCTTCAGCGACAGGTCGGGGTTTGGTGAATGAGATCAAGTTGACCATCCAGGAGTTGTTGACTTTCGATAACCTGGAAGGGCACCTCACACATCAGCCAGCCCAGCCCAGCTCCTTTGACTCTGCCGAATTTCCTAGGCCCAGGGGCACCCCTGTCGCGACGGCTCGGTCCTGATCGGCAATTGGTCGAAATGGATGTGTCAGAACCCCATTGGACGGCAGGCCACCTAGAGCAATCGCCCACACAGGAGACAACGCGCTGCAGCCCGTTACAGCCCGCTGGAGTCACTACAGATTCATGAGGTGGAGCAACATGTGACTGTTCAAACAGATGCGCTCCTAAGCTCCAATTGGCCATGAGCGTGTGAACAAGGGTCCTGTCAGCCAGCATAAACTGAGGGCGTGGGTCAGGGGGCTGCATGTTCACACATTAAATAAGATGAAACCTGCCTTATGCTACAACCATTTGATAGGTACAGAATCATGATAAAGGACGAACTCTGTATATTTGGTAACATGATGTGCATTGGGTGAGATGCATTATGGAAAGCATAGAATACATGCATACGGACAGTCTCAGGCAAAGAACGGATATCGTGCACAATAAACGTTTGCCACAACTATATACTCTATCTACCCCTAACCATAAAGTAAGTGGATACTCTTAGGCTAAACTAATGAATCGAGATACAGTCACTTCTAACTCAATTCTCATGAAGCTACACCAAACCTCCAGGATCCACTTGACTACTATGTTGGGTAGACTTTGAAAGTGAGTTGTCAATGGATATCATGTACGTCACCTGCACCACTGTCCTACCTACCTACTCTATATCATGAGATACCTTACACAATAGCAACTACCTATATCATTCGTGTAGCATTCCCAGGTTAAATCACAACAATCATGTATATTCCATTCGTCACCATATCACTGAAAATATGCGAGATACACAACCTTCCGGTGCGTAAACACAAGTTAATCATAATCCTAAGCCATGCTCCAGAAACATAAACATGCCGCCCAATTCCAAATTACACAAAGATTCCGCAAAACCAGTCTCGTCAGTGAAAACATATGCCAAACACTACCCAGCCATAACGCCTTGGTACTCGTCGACAATAATAACCTAACTTCTCTCAATGGGGCTCAAACAAGAACAACCGATGCGCTCGTGTGGGAGATCAGACTTGAGGTTGGTTGGCCCCGTTTCCGTTGCTCACAGCCAGTCGCTGTCGTTGAAACATAACTCTTTCGTTGCAAATGTCGATGAACTCCTCGAATTTTTTAATGATGCCTTCTTTTTCTTCCAGTTTCGTCTTCAGCTCGCTTATTTCTTTATCCTTCTTTTCCTCCATCTCCTGCGCTTCTTCTCGAGCCTTGGCGATTTCACGCCTCAATTCGGCGCGGATACGGTCTTCTGGAGATTGGTGAGGTTTGCTGTATATGGCTGGCCTGTTCTCTGCAAGGCCAGTGGCAACCTTCTGGGGGTTGCGATTGATAGCCGCACGAGCATTGTATATATCGCGGGGCAGGAGGTGACAATCCGGGTTTTCGGTCTGCAGTATCTGCAGCGTCTCCGAGACGCCAGCGCCTGCTCATTGCAGTTAGTATGGAATCGGTTCATCTGGTCGAGTAACTCACCGTTCTCCTTAAGCTGCTTTACCGCAGCAACCATTCGACTATCCAGTTTACGAGCGGCCGGGTGGTGAGAGGGACTCTCGCTTGGCCCATGGTTATGCTGAAGATGGGAGGGATCGGGACGATAACGAATCGTCCACTGTGTTCGCTGCTCGATAGCAAAGAAACCGAATGGGCAATCACACTTGCGGGACGACGTCTTGCGCTTGCGGCACTCTGGGCTTACACGGCTTGGTGGCTTGCCAGCACGGTCGCAAACAAAAAGAACCTTCTTCAACCCCGGCACTGTCTTCTTTGAACGGCCAATGACGATAGCATAGCCGACAGAAGTACAGTATCTCAGGACTGCCTTCTGAACCGCCTCAAGGGTAGGGTAACTTCCGCCCTCCGGGGGCGGGGACATCATTTCGCCCAATGGCTGAGTTGGGATGTAATTAGGATCAGCAAGCATTTTCATGTCCAAACCTCCACTTTCTTCACCATTTGCCTGGTTGTCGATATCCATAGACTCGTTCCCATTGGCATCCTGCTTCTGCTGTTGTGGCTGTGCCTGTTGCTGCTGAACTGGCTCGGCAGGAAGCGGTTGTTGCTTTTGCTGCTGTTGAGCTTGCTGCTGTGCTTGTTGCTGAGCCTGTTGGGCCTGCTGCGCCTGTTGGGCCTGTTGAGCTTGTTGGGCCTGCTGTTGCTGCTGGAGCTGCGCCTGCTGGTCACGCTGCTGCTGCTCGCGTTGTTGATCCCGTTGCTTCTGCTGCTTTTGTTGTCGGGGAGCCGGCTGCTGCTGTGGCTGGGCTCTTGGCTGCTCATGTTGCTGCGGGTGCTGAAGCTGCTGCTGCTCCTGTTGGGGAGTCCGGAGTTGCTGCTGCTGCTGCTGCTGAGAGTAAGTTTGAGCTTGTTGCTGTTGGTGCGGCTGGTGATGCGGCTGTGGCTGCTGCTGTTGGGGGTGGACTTGTTGGTGGGCCTGCTGCTGTTGCTGCTGCTGCTGTTGTTGTTGCTGTAGCTGCTGTTGTTGCTGCTGCTGCTGAAGCTGTTGTTGATGTTGTTGCTGTTGCTGCAGTTGTTGTTGTTGCAAATGATGTTGCTGCTGCTGTTGCTGGAGCTGCTGAAGCTGCTGGTGCGTCTGAGCCTGTTGCTGGCTCGACTGCTGCGGCAGAGGGGGCGAAGGAGCCTGGGGCTTCACCTGAACTTGATTCAGCTTCGGAGTTGGCTGAGCCTGCTGGGATTGGGGTCGCTGTTGAGGGGACTGCTGAGCATGATGCTGATGAAGAGTCTGTCGAGGCTGATTAAGAGGATGGGAAGGATGACTCAGATGCTGAGGATGCATTTGCTGCTGCTGCTGTTGCTGAGGATGATGTAACTGATTCGGCACGACCTGTCCCAAGGTAGGAAACATCATCTGGGAGCGTGACTGTGATAATCCTCGCGTACTAGCCACATCAAGCGGGTTCGGCACCGCATTGGACATGTGCGAGGTGGAAGAGCGAGAGGAGCCATTGGAAAGACTGCCATTTACATGCGGAGGGTTTGAGAAAAGATGCTGATGATACCCGGTAGGGTGCTGCTGAGGCTGATATGCCTGTGTCTGATATGGAGACGCGGAATGAGACGCGGGCGATTGTTTGTTCTGCTGGCCCGGATGGGGCCCGGGAGGATATGGGTTACGGCGAATACTGGTCTGAGGGAAGTTTAGGCCAGCATGGTTGTTGGATCCTGGACGCAGACTCGACATATCGCCTGGTCAGGCCCGGCAGGAGGGCCGGTTTATAAATGTGAATGTCTTGAACGCGAGAAGAGTCGAGTCTAGGGGTCGGTAAAGCCAATGAGTATGCCGGATGTGTTGTTGTCGTGTATCAGTCGCGACAAAGCGAGCAGAGAAGGTGACGTGACGTGGCGTGACTTGGGAGAGTTGAGGCGAGTCGGGTCGAGTTCGAGTCGAGTCGAGTCAAAGTGTACGATGACAGACTCGGCTACGTGATGGTACTATCACTCACGATGGTCTCGATGAGATTGTCGTGGTGGTCCGTCGTCACGCTCGCTCCTCCGGTGGGAGTCGTGGCCCCGTTGCCGAAGCCGAAGGCCGTGACGGTAACGGTGACCGGTGGCGGGTAACGGTGCGAGAGAGACAAACGATGCCGCCGTGACGTTTGAATATCGCCGGGCACGAGGTGCTGTACGGAGCGGAGCGCGGTGGTGTGCGGTGCAGTGTAGTTCAGATTGCGGAGCGTGTGTATGAAGCAAAACCCTGGGACCCAGGATCTTTGGGGGTGTCGATAATGAAGCTGGGTTGGGCTGGACTTGGGGGAGGAGGAGGCGTGGAGTTGCGGGTTATGCAGAGGCGTGGACAAAATTATGGAGATGGAAAAAATTTCCTGCGTCTGCCTGCTTGCCTGGCGTGACGAGGCCTGCCTGGTCTGGCCTGAGCGAAGGGGGGAAAGAAAGAAAGGCAGGCGGCGGGGGGGGTAAGGTACGTAAGGCGATGGATGGATGCAGGCGCGACCCGACCGAGACTGGATGGATGGATGGATGGATGGATGAGTTACTGGTAAAATTTGGCAGGGGAGTGGCAAAGGGAAAACGAGAACCCGGCTCAGAGAGAAAATTGATAGCAAAATGTGAGAGGGGAGGTGCGAGGAGAGAAGACGCAGGCCAGAAAAAAATAAAAAGGTGGGAGGGCAAGAGTCAAAAGAGCCGAAAGGGTGCGGTGCAGTGCAGTGCAGCGCAGTGAGTGCGAGTGCGAGTCCCCGAGTGCAGACACGCCTGCCTCTTCTATCACTACAGCACGGTCTGGGATTGCACTGTCCTGCACTGTCCGAGCGTGGCCTTGCCTTGCACGTTCCGAAGTAGGCAAGGTTTACGTGAGCCTGAGCACCTCGTACTACAGATACATTACAGTACAAGACAGTGGACTCAGCAGAAACAAAACAAATAGAGTCAAAACAAAATAGATAAAAAGTAGCAATAATACATACTGTACTAGAAGAAGGGAGGAGCGGAGTGAAGGGAGCGGAAGAGTGGCGCGCGTGCAGGCAGACAGAGAGAGAGGTGCAGCCAGCAAGGCGTGTGCTATTGGATTCGATCTGACGTTTCCAGTTACTACAGTATCTCTCTCCCGAGCGGGCTGTGGGGGATCTCGTCCATCAGCCGGCGTGGCGTTAGGTGTCACTGCGTCTGCAAATTACCAACCTAGCCCCTGTTAACTGGCTGTACATAGATTTACATACTATTAATCCAGACGCTTCCATTACTGTACTCCATATATATATACCTAGAGTCCAGTTCTCTATATCTATTATTTCGGCACTTGGAATCTCAGAGCACTTGACATGATTTGATTGACCTTGTTTGTCCATCTCCTCACTAAGCTTATTAAAGACAGTAAGGGGGGTTAGCAAATTGCATTAATTACCCAGTAAAGTTTCGTCAATTCTGCCACATAATGTACAGTACAGATCTTGGTAGTGACACTGATAATTAGTTTCACCAATCCTAACTCTATCTTTAAGTTCGGAAACCGAGGTATTATTGACCGTAGACGTTTCGCACCTTGTCTTGATGATTACGAGTTCGAATATCTGTCATGATGCTTTAGATTACGCCTGGTGGTTTCATCCGTCTATCTATAGACTCAGAGTTTCAATCTCGTGTTAATGCTTATTAGGTATCTCGTGTTTCCGTTCTTCATTTACATCGTCTGACACGTGACTGTCACTCTTGCTTCGCAACCAATCATCAACTCTCTGTACGACAAGAAACTTTGGCTGGCATTCCATTCTCGATCAGAGGCTGGCTTAGAAACAGGACTAAGTCCTGACGTGTTGAATCTCAATACAGCCATGGCGTCACCCTCTTTTGTATACTGTTGCCCGATTAGTAACTAATCCTCATAACGTACGTGCAATACTAGTGTCTGTACAATTCTTTTAATAGCTGGAATAAGTTAGGTATTTCTGTTTGTATAAATATAGATAACGTGTTTAGAACCCTTTTCTCAGTTTCTTGCTTACCCTACATTCACATTCGTCTCCGGATTTCAATAACCCATATATATCCATGTCGTCATACTGTGCCAGAAACCAAGGCACATAGAGACAACTCCCCGAGATCAACAGATGTGCATCTGCAAGCGCCGAGATGTTAATGACTCATCTCATAGTGAGCCCCATCATTATCAAGAAATACTGTTCGTGTCTTCATACATGTCCTGATATAATAGGTCATATTTTTATATGTGATAGTATGTCATAAACTTACATCAGTAGCCAACTACTACAGGCTACAGTGTATTACCCATGATGGTATCTTTCCAAAGCAAAGCACTCCAGTGCTGTTAATCAACCAAAACGCCATAACCGCTTTATCTATGTATGAATCATAAGGAGAGTCAAGAAAATAAACCCGAGAACCCCTCCATGGGTATTGGATTCGCGGTACCCATTGAAACCCTAAAGCAACGCCTTTTCACCTAATCATTTGAGCTTTCTTCGCTTGCTCGGTCGCTTTACACCATCTTGGCCGTCTGGAAGATGGCCCTTCTCGATTTGATGTTGGCGCAAGTTGTCAGGCCTGTTCTTGTATTGACTTGTGCACCCAGGGTAGTGACAACGGTAGATGGTGGGTGGATTTGTTGAGTGCTGGAGTTTCATGTGCTTGGCCATGCTGCCGCTGAACCATCGAGGATCACCCTCAGGTGTATATCCGCACAGCTTGCAACTACTATCAGACTTGATTTTCGCTGCTGAAGATGAGGATGCTACTGGAGTAGGTGAAGGTGGTGAGTTTGCAGCCGTTGGAGTCGCCCGTACCGAGCTGGTGTCTGCGGGTGTAGGAAGTGGTAGCGGGTTCAAAGTGCCAGGATCGATAGTACTCGGCAGACCCGAGAAGCTCATGGGCTGTCCAGTCTCAAATGGGCTAAAAGGGAAGGTGTTGGGTGTCATTGCAATGATGAATTCGTCAAGGTCATTGGTGTCATTCTGCATTACGTTCTCCATTACCGTGTTGCTTTGCGCTTGATTGGCAGCTGTCAGTTGCAACGGCACGCCGATAACCGACTTGACAAGCTCAACGCATTGGCGGTAATAGGTGGATCGAGAGTTACCCCCTTGGGCATTTGTGCAGTATAGAGAATCCATCTGTTCTCGAACATGGTGAACATAATTGTCAAAGTAGAGGTCCGGAGGTAAGTACATCTGGAATAGAATGGTCAGTCTTCTCTGGACTTCCTATTGAGGGGATTTGACTCACTTTTCCGGACTCCATGAGCTGAAGTTCCAAGCGTCGCAACGGGATGAACTCAGAATCCAAGGTTTGAGAGATGCTGTTCAGGCTGTTTGCAAAGGCTTGATAATGAGTATAGGGCTGAAAATTGTGTTTGAGCATGAAACCGGCGGTGATTGCTTGTGTCGAATCTTGATGCATATCCAGGCTAAGAGCACCAAAATGCTTCATGTACAGTTCCGATGATATGATTTCCGCATCTTCTACCACATGGATGGTGGCATTCTCCAATTGATCCAAGAAATATTTCGCCAAAAATGCTAGGGAGTCGACATCGGGATGATATATGGCTGAAGATTCACGGTCTTTCCCATTCGAGCTAGACGATCGTAATATTGAGGAGGATGTCTTGGCTCGAACCAGGTTAACAACGTCGGCATCGTTCATAGAAGCTGGTTTCCAGAGAGTATTAACAATCTGGATGTATAGTCGACGATCTTCACGGGAGAACAAGGTACTGTATGACATTGCTTGGCCAAAAAGATCAGCCGACCGGTTGGCAGCATCCTGCTCGTGGACAATGAGTGAGAGGCAATAGACTAAGTGAACGAAGCAGAGAACGTTGATAGGAACAGTCGGCTGACGACCCTCAATGATATCCATAAGAGTTTCGAGTCCATTTGCAGCTATAGCTTGAGGCGTAAGGTTTCTGAGTTGTATGACGAGATGGTTCTTGGTGATATGGTGAAGCTTCATCATGGACTCCGCAACATGCATCTGCAGAGTACTCCATACTGTGCCGATCAGAGACCGTGGGTTGTGATAGGAACCAACCGTTGGTTGCGGTAGAAGGGAGGATAGAGACGGCGGCATGGTGACATTATTGTTGGTGAGGGCAATGTTGGCATCGAGGTCGAAATCAGTGGGAAGGGAAGAGTCATTCAGGGTGAAGACGGGCTGGTTAAGGCTTAGAGAATCCTGGAGGGGGTTCACAGCAGGCAAGGCACCCAGCATGGGCATGTCTGTGGGGAGCTCAGTCGGCTGGGAGGAGTCACAGGACACGCCTGCCTCGTTTTCGAACGAGCTCCAGCCCTTGGCTGTGGGCGCCTTGTGAGATATGGCGAACGAGTTCGTCCTGAGGAGGCCTCCTGGGCTTCCAAAACCATTCTCAGATGAAGTGAGGTTGGAGTCAAAGACTGGTGCACTTGCCCATTGATCAGAGAAGGAAGAGATGGGCGAGATATTGTAGCTTTCACGGCTGAAAGTAGTGTCTGTGGTGTTTGTGCTCGACGTTGAATTTGTACTGGCTGTCGAGCGAACTGAGGTACTTGGTGCCACTTGGCCCTTACTTCGCCTCTTTTGTTCTCTGCGGTACTCTTCGAGGCCTGTCGTATGAAGCTGAAGAGTGGGCCGTCCCGAAGTTGTGTTGCAGCCAGGATCGATGAGGTTTACAGGAACAACGGTGCCCGGCGGCAACATGAAATCGAGGGGGTCGCTGAGGGTTGCACCTGATTCGAGCTCGGCGGGGTGAGTAGGCAGACTCTGGGCCTGGGTATGCGTAGGCAGCGATGACATGTAGGGTGTAGGCATGGGGGCGGAATCTGTCTCTGCCTCGTTCTCATTTTCGTTCTCATTCTCCAGGATGGGATGCAGAGCGATACCGCTAGAGCCAATTTCGTAGATCTCATTCGTTGGCAGTTCAGGCTCGCCCGGTGCTACAGCCAGATCATAACTAGGTGGCGCCTCAGAGTCTCCTATGTCGAGGTCGAGGTCGAAGTCCTGGAGAGTTGAGTTCTTTGATTTGTGACCGAGGGAATTGAAGAAGCTCTTTGCCATAGACAGTATCTTCTTCCTTCTTGAAGGGTGACCCAGGCATCGTTTGCATTTGGAATCGTTGAACCGTTCGGATTTTCCGCAGTCGTAACACCAATACTCACTCGAGGAGAGCCAACTACATGAGTAGAGATGTTGGAGCATGAGTTCGTGGTTGGCAAATCGTTTGCGGCAGCGCAGCATGGGACATTCCAGCTTCTCTTGGGGGGTCATTCTGTCGCATTCATTTCTCTTGACGGCAGTCCAGACGATAAATCGATGAAGAGCGCAGTCATCGCTCAAGGTATCACGGGTCCTGTTTACGCCAATGAGTCGGGGAGGACTTGTCGAGACAAATAAAAGGAAATTCATCTCTTACACGCAAGATTTCTGTGCCACATCGATGTCTTCTGATGCGATTGACGAAGCTGAGGAGGATGATGTAGACTCGGTGCTTGATCGCCGAAGACTTATACGATGACTCGGGCTTCGAGTTAGCCGGCGTAGGGCTGAAGGTCCCGAGCCAGAGTTTGTCCCATCAAGGGACAAACGCTTCTTTGACTCCATCGCGAGACTAAAATAGTAGGATTGTCTCGATGCAGGGCCCCTGAATCTGCTCAATGGGAAGTGTAGATATGAAGGGTGACTTCGGTAGACAGGCTATTGCAGATACAATTCAATGTGGGCAAACCCAAGACGATCACTCCAAGAAAAGCGAAAGAGGCGGGGGGCGATAATGCGGCAAATAGATGAGATAAACAGCGGTATCAAACCCCAGAAAAAAGCGATCAGACGTATACGCCACCCATGGTCGATATAGATTTTGTTATATTACCACTGAAAGATAGATTCAAGGGCTGGGAGGCAGCTCACGACGATGATGTCCTAGGGCGAATAATACGGGAGGGTGTAGGACTCAAGGTCTGGGCTAGGACTTGGAGCTTGGAGCTCAAGCTTGCGGCTCGGCGACGGTGCAAGTGAAAGTGGAGGTGGGATTGACGTTGGCTTAGACTGGACGGACGGATATCCATCCAATGCAAGCAATGCAGTCAGTCGGTATTGGTGGGACCCGGAGCTGGGGATGGATGGGGGGCTGCGACTGTTGAAGAGACTCTGCAGAGTTGTTTCGTGGAAATGAAGATAGATTCTTCAGGGGCATGTCAGCCCGATAGGGAGCCTTCTTTGATCGAGGTGATGGGCGATGGGTGGTAGGCCTCGTCCATCTGACAGACAAACTCTTCGACTCCGATGAAGGAGAACCTATCCGTCAAGCAGAATCAGCCTCGCACAGCTCACTCAGAATGGAATCGCAGCACAAACCATCCCCGCCCGTCCCGTCCACGCGCGGGGGTCCCCTGGAGACAAAACTTGTTTCTCTCAGCCAATACAATTGCATTGCCCATCCCTGTTGGCTGGTCCGAGTGGCTTAACGTGCAGCCAGGGTAGGCAACAAGGCGGACACAGCTTTGGCCCCCAAGTCGGTATGTAGGCGTAGGTTCCAAAGAACGCCCTGCAGCTGTAGGAAACTGAGCTGAGCTGAGCTGACCGACAAGCCAGCAGCCGCCAACAGTCAGCCATAGGTAGATAGTTACTGTCTGTATCCGGAGTTTAGGAATTCATCGTCTTGTTGTGACGACAACGTCTTTGGTGGTTTGTTCTTCGATTGTTTGTAGGTGCCTACTCCGTAGTTGAGATGAGTTAAGCAGATCAAGTCAGGCCAGATACGGACGGGAAAGCTCACCGGGCATCCTGCCACGGATTGGTCTTGTCTAGCGCCTGCTCATCAAGAAGTCTCGGCTGCGTTAGTAGTTAGTTGCGTCACACCGAAACGTCCTATGTTACTCCTTCTATCTACTGCATATCCTAGGTAAGCTGAAACCATTGCAGAATCAGGCCATATATACCTTATCACGTCTCGAATCAGCTGGCTCAATTCTATTCTATGTGTGATAACACTACAGCTTATGTATTTCATGTTGGACACCGAGTCAAGCACAACCGGCAATGCTGTGGTTACTTACTCATGTCGTATGGTCCAGAGTACAGGGTAGCCGGATCTAATATAACGCCCGGCTCAACCACCACAGTTCTGCCTTGTCTATACCGGCAGTGTCACGGAACTTCCCATAAGAACTTGAATAATTCACATAGTCTTTTATCCCGGTCCTAGGTTTATTTTGTACTCTTCGTTGCCTATATCTTGACACATATCCGTACATTTGGTTTCAAACTATTGGTGATCTAACCACCATCCAGATTAAACCTGGACCATGCAGGAACGCCCAGAGTCCTTGTCGGGCAAGCCAAGAATGCCACTGGCTTGCATAAGGCTGACCAGTCAGTTTGGCCAGTCACCAGCATTTTGACCCTGGCTGACTGTGCAACCAACATTTGACGCAATACAACCCCATTCTTACTGAGTGTCAAGTATGAAACTGAAGCAATCGTCGATTTGATTCACTACAGTAAATATATTTTGATACAAATTGTAATGACAAAAGAACAAAAGGAGTCCGCTGATTACTCCCGTCAGTCTATGCTATATCACTAAAAATATACACAATTTCTATAGTCCCTATGACCGTACATCATCTCCGGCCGATGCGCCATGCTTGTTGCTCTTCTTCTCCATAACTCCCTTCAGTACTCGCAACTTTTCTTCGGTAACTCGGATCGCCTCTTCCACCTCTCTCTCGCCCATTCGGGTTGCCCGCAAGTTCTCTTCCACCGTCTTGGGTTCCATCGCTCTCTTGCGAGGGCCGGCATTCTCGCTGTGCATCCGGTCCATTCCCACACGCTCCTCCAACCACTCCCAGAGCTCACTGTCCTCTCGTCGCCACATCTCCTCGTAAGCAGCAATCCTGTCAGGGCGGTAAACGCCCCCAAGTTCGCGGCCGTAAGATGCATTTCTGCTGGGCGTGAACCCGAATCCGAACCACGTGGCAACCAGCAAGCCTACCAGAAGTCCATACATGACATTGCCAGTAAGAATGGGCTGGATGATATCGCCAATTGGCTCCAGAATTCCCCGGACCGGCTCAAGAACACCCCAGCTCTTTTGAACAGGTCGCTTGGGCGCAACGTTGGTCTCGGCAGCACCGGTATTGGACTGCGATAGCTTGGCCTTCTTGCCCTTCTTCTTTGACCCCTTAAGCGCAGGGTTTAGTGCTGTTGCTCCTCCTGGCTTAGATGATACCGCTGCCTTGAGAGCTGCAAACAGGTCTTTGCTATATGTAGTTTGTCCATCAGTTGCACCTTTCTCGATAGGACCTGGGTTGTGTTAGCAGCAGTTCAAGAAATAAAAAATCCCGAGTCATGGTAATTACCTTTCAACCAACTCTTGCCGGTCCATTCAATCGTACAGTTAATTTGCACTCTGGTCGAGTTGTTTTCAGCCCAAGAGAGGCAGTATCGGGTTTTGACCGCAAACACGTTTCCGCTTGGTACATCTGGCGTCTGGGTCGAGCAGGCGAGGTTGACTGACTTCTCAAGATCCAGAGTCTCCAATGTCTCCGTGGTGATGGTTTTGGTCTGTTTCGGTCCGATCGAGCCATACAGTGGTTTGATATATGAGATTGTTCGGGTCTTGTTGTCCAGCGTGAGTCCCTTCTTGTCCTCCATTTGCAATTCTAAACACTTCTGCTCCCCTGATATCCAATTCGACATAAATGTGACTGAAGCTGGGCCAAATATAAGATTGTACACCTTGCCTAATGGTGCTGGGATAATGTCATCTCCAACTATTCTGTCGTAATGCGCTGCAGTATCACCGCACTCAGTGGGAGCATGTGTAGCTGGGCCTGGGAAATCCGCAGGGCCTCCAGGGGCGGCTGGTGCTTCTTCAGGCGCAGGTCCACTCGGGAGTGCTGCTCCTGAGGCTTTCCTTGAGGCAGTCTTCTCAATGTCAGGGTCCGCTCCGTTAGTTTTGGTTTCGGCAGCCACGTTGGCATTGTGCATCTCCTCATGCACGTCCTCATCGTAGTACTCTTCCTCGTCGTCGCTGTCTTCATCCGTCTCTGAGCCATCCTGAGTCTCGTCCTCGGCGGGAGGCTCTGTATCCATCTTTTCCGTCTTGTCGCCGCCGGTGCCTTCGAGCCTTACGCCATTCAGCGTACTCTTGAGCGTAGGATGACCCAGTTTCCAAATATTAACAATCAAGTCGTATGTGGCATCTCGGCTGGTGAAGCTGGCAAAAATATGCTTCGCATGCAGTGTTGAAATCATGAGACCGTTCTTGAAGAGCAGCGCGGTGCTTCTTTTCTCGACAGACACTATCTCATCAAAGCTCATAACAAGTGTTGTTGTCCAACCAAAAATGTTACTGCTGAAGCAGAGATGACCTTCTGAGACATAAAGCCGGCCATGCGCGAGAATCTCTCTCTGCAACGCACAGCTGTAGTCTTCAATGAGGTAGTCATCATCTGGCACACTCTTGAACAAGTCGTGGAAGTCGCGATTTCGCTTCTTACTGGCGATAGCGAATCCTGTAAGCTTGGGAGCGCTCAGATTTGGATGCGCCAGTGAACTATGGGAAGCTGCGATCGCAGCTCCAATGGTGGTCCCGGTGGTGGTAACAGAGCTTCCACGCTTCCTGTGATTCTGTTTGAGAGCACTTCGGAAACTAGATGTTCTTTGCATGCCATTTTCCTTGGTAAAGTCGACAGGAGGAGGCGTGCGGTCACGGCTCACAGGCTCATAGAGTGAACGAGGGCGACTCTGGGGCGACTCTGGTATAAATTCCACGGGACTCGCTGGGGAATCAACGGGGGCGGAATCAGAACGAGCGCGTGTATCAGATGCGTCGGGGAATCTAGCATTGATCGGGGATGGGATCAGGGTAGGAGCTTCAGAAAGTCCAAGCTGGCTGAGACTTAGCTCACCAGCGCCAATGGTCGACACTGCGGACTTTCTGTTTTCCCTCTTGTCCGCCATCTGTGCAGTGAGTGTAGGTTCGGGACCGCCTTGGGTTTTGTTTGGCTCGGGCACTTCTTGTATGTTTGGAGTCACGTTTCGAGACTTATTTCCAGCGATGTTCAGGCCGGTACTGCTGATTGTGCTGGCAGCGTTCTGGGCAGCCGATATCATAGACGAGAAGAAGCTGGCTGAGTTCGGTGTTGGTTCACCACTCTCTTGGGTCGGTGTCAGCGGAGCAGAGACGATGTTGGAGAGTTTGCTGGGGCCAATGTTTAGTGAATTCGATCGACTCCTTCTGTTCGCGTTTATGTTTTGGGAGGAAGGACGGCCATTTGGGTTCGAATTATTTCCCGGACTGCCCCAGAGGGATCTCTTTTCGGGAGACGACCGGCCGGATTTGTTGGCAAGCTCAGTAGGTGTAGGTGGAGTGTTTACTATAACCGGGGCAGGTTTGTCACCGCTTGGAGGAGTTCGAGGAGGGATGTTCGTGTCAACCTTGGGATGGACCCTCGCCCGTCTTTCGGGTGAAGCAACTTTAGCTGGTGGCTCGAGAATCGGTAAGTCCTGAGCAGGTTCGGGATCCACCAATATGGTGGGCTGTTGTTGGTCGCGATTCTCAGACGATGGCTGGGGTTCGCTTGAAGGTCGGCGCTCAGGGCTCGAGTTATTCGTAGAGGTCTTCCTGGGTTTGAAAATCCCCTTTAGTCTGCCAGCAGGCGATGGCGAGCGACGAGCAGAGCTTTGGGGAGGAAACAAGCTAGTCTTACTCCGGCCGATCCGGGGTTTTTTCGCATCTAACGAATCGATTCGTGTTTCTGGGAAAGTTGACGACTTGGAGGCGCTACTATTGGACTCAACGTCTGAGGCTAGAGGTTGAGAATCCGGTTGGTAATTTGCCTGGACAATGGAGGAATTCGTGGTTAGGTGGCCGATTTGAGAAGGATGGGTCGAGAAAGGCGGCGGATGTCGAGAGTTGGATCTAAAGAGTGACGATGGTCCCAGTTAGATTGATCAGATGCAGGAGAGAACACAGATGGTAACACCGATAAGTGGAGTTTTGGTAGGGAAGTGGACACGGGGAAGACGGCTTATGTGCCAAGCCAGCTGGACACGATACCTAATAGCCCGAGACGAAACAAATAAGGAAGAGAGTGACGGTGTAGAAGAGGTTGGTTGGGAAGATGACAAGCAAGCATGCAATCAGGTTGAAGCTTGAGTGTGAGCGAGCATGGGCGATCAGAGCGTTGTGGATCTCTGATCTACCGTCGTCTTAGTGCAACAGCTCGATTATTTTGTCTCTCCTTTTGGTGGCATTTATTAAGCATGGATGTCGCAGAAGCCAACCGAGGGGTCTCAGCCTCGCAGTTGTTCCCAAGCAACAAGACGAGCTGGTCGATCATTGCCATGAAGAACCGATGTGATGACGGTAAGAAAAGGGCTGAAAATGAAACTAAGACAGAAGAGAAAGAGACAAGAAAGTTTAAAACTCACGATTCGTCCCCATCAGACTCATATGAGCGATGGCTTGTACCTTCATCCTCGTCGCCGGCGAAATGTCCAGAGCGTGTACCGTCGCTTTCTAGAGTTTCCCGGCTGGATTGCGAATGTGCGAATACGCTAGCATCGTCAAAGGACAGGCCTGATTCTCGGTCTTCTTTTCTTCTCAGTCGCTTGGAGGATATTGACTTTGGCAACAGCTTATTCAGCCTAGTGTTGCTGCTGTTATCCAAGGTCGTAGACATGATCGCAATCGCAGTCGCCGTCGCCGCGCGCCGCCGCCTTCTACTATCGAGGGCCGAATAGGATGTGCGAGATCAAGCCAGGATCGCAGGTGTGTTTAGGTGCTCGGGAGGCGTTGGCGTTGATGCGCTTGACGCGGCGGCCGTCTTGATGATGGTTGGCTATGATGGATGGTAGAAGTCGGCAGGTCTTGTATGACGAGAGTGTAGAATATGCGAAAAGGATGCGAAATTGATAATTTGAATTTTCGGATAGTCGATAGAAGTCAAGGGATGTGATTGAGAGGTTTCGAGGTCTTGTAGTGGGAGCTGAAAAGCGATCGAGCCAAGGAAGGATAAAAGTTGACGTCGTTGGTTTGTCTTAGCCCAGGTGCAAGTGGGTGGTGGTGACGAGGGAGATGGACCACGCCAAGTCGGGTCAAGTGTTCGATTTGGTTTGGTTTCTGTGAGATTCCTCACTCAATTGGTGATTGGTATACAAATTCAACCGCATGCGTGATTTCCCAATATTGCGGTTGACTCGCTATTTAACCGTGACTGTGGCTGGCTGTTTAAGAAAAGGATAGGATAGGTAGACAGTTTAGGGGATAATAAGCAGCCTGCAGTTAAATCCATATGTATTTCGGTTCGTGTCGTCCATCCTCCCACCAGCCAACCGAAACCAGCTGGAAGCTCTAAACTTAACCCCCCGCCCCCTGGATAGTGGGCTACTGGGGCCGCCAATAATGATATGCTTACCTGTCTAGCAGGTGGGGACGGGTCCAGTCAGACTTGATCCTTGCTGGAGCTCTCTCTGACCAAACAATGGGTTTGGTTTGGTTTGAAGTTGGTGGACGAGGGGCTCAGGAGACAGAACCCCCCTTATACGAGAATTAATCGAGAAATAATGTGTTCTAATCATAGAAGGTCAGATCACGAGGATAGGAATATGTACGGATATTATGGTTTTATGGTTTTATTTAGTGGTTTTGAAGCCTACCTACTAATGTTTCATACTTTCAACATGGGAATCATAGCCCACAGTACCTGGGTTGTCAAATCTAGCTTACCTCATATCTCGTCTTTGAGCACCATCAACCCTTTCACGAAGGATCATCGGCCTGCATTAAAGTAAGTAATATCATTGCATGGCAAAGAAAGCTCACATCAGAATTTTTAATCAGAAAAATCCCCTCAAAGCCGACAGATCATAATATTAGTTATCGCCTTCAACCAAAGTCCATGCTCTAGGGTAAGGTAACATCCAATTTATACCCCGGACAAACATACGGTGCCAAGATCATGACATCTAATTATATCATACTGTCTTGGACATCTTGATGGACACACACATCCCAAGAAACTCTACATCCCGAGCAGGAATGCGGAAAATACCTTTCATCACTCGTACCTAATCATTCTCCACGTCTGTCGTCATGAAAATACCAATCACTTTCTTCCCCTGGTGGTCCATCATATGTACTTAACCCCGCCAAACGCTAAAGTGATCGCTGGTTGTTCCTATTCGAGCCATGTATAATAGTACCTGATGTTGGTATGAATGTCTGATTGTCAGGAGTAAAGCTTGACTTTGGCTGTCTTTCTTGGTCCACGGCCCTAAAGTTTAGGGCTACTGTTACCATGTAGACCCTCAGAATTACCTGAGGCTCTTCCTCTCCCCCTATTGTAGCCTGTTTGTGAAAGCGACATTTGGAACAAGGTACTCACACAGGGAGAACCACTAAAGTTAACGATGGTGGTCTTGTGTTTAAGTCCCCACATTTGACCTCATCACGTTCCCGATACCAACCCACATCTCATAATATCGAACACGCAATTCATCAGAAAACAAGACTCGCAAGACGAAAGACGCCTCCTCCAAGTCATAGACATCTATGGAATCATGGACTCGTCTCCGCTTGTAAAAGCTCACGATCATGTGCGCGCCGCGAGCGTTGCCCATCATTCGTCTGACAGCACCGTTGCAATCGCCGAGCACACCCAAGCCGCCGGCGAGTTTGCCAACGCTGCGAGATCGACCTCAAGTATCGAAGCTCTCCGAACTCTGAAGCTTCTGGAGCAGCATCATCGTAAGATCGCCGAGATACTCAATCGCCCAGCCGAGCCTACCTCCCAAGTCAGCGACACCGATATCAACGAAAAGGATTCGTCTGACAAGGCGAATACTTCATCTCAAGACGCACACGATAAGAAAGAAAACAAGAATGACTCCCTGGCATCCAAGAAACTATCTCCCCCTACCCAGCGTCGATATGCTCATCGGGAGCTGTCCTCATCTATTGCCAGTAACTTGGCTACCGCTCGTGGCATCCGATCCAAGCATAGAGGACAGCCTCTTGCACCCAGCGTTTCCAACGACCAAGCCCCCGGAAATCTAGATGCGGCATCTCACTCTCGCGGAACCAAGGCCAAGATGCAGACTATTATCGATCACCAGCCTGGAAAACCGACTTGGGTCCCTCCTGTCCCGGCACCCACACGATCTGATAGCTTTGGCAAGGGCTCATCTTCTCCACGCACCGATATGGCATCCTCCGCGGCAGTCAGTGACGATGGAGGATATACTCGGTTCTACAACACCTTTGGAAGCCTCATCAACAAGATCTCTGCACCTTTGGCCTTTGCTGGTTTGCCGCTGATCCAAGAGGAATCCACCATCTCTGAAGCACCTGATTCCCCAGAAATGTCTCCCAACCCCAAGCGTAGCCACCTCAAGGCGTCCCCATCCAAGGTACTGGAACCAGACCTTAGCAAGATCTACTCCAAGGCAACCATGCAGGCTCTCGTTCGAGACGGACACGGAACCAACGATTCTTTCTATGTTGTACCTAGCACTGGTCACACCATGTCTTATGCCAATATCCTGAGCTTCGCCGAGAAGGAAAAGAGAAGACTTGGAGCTTCGTCCCATAGCGATACCTTTGATGTACCAGATGACGATGAGGATGACTTTGTCGATGCTCGAGAAGTACCTTCACTGTCACCTGGAGCCAAACGTCGTATCGGCCGTGCCCGCACTGACAAGGAACTCAACAACATTATCGAGGAGCTGTATACTGAAAACAAATCACTCAAGGACACGCTAGATAAGCTTACCAAGCGTCTTCATGCCTTTGAAGCCAGTGCTCAGAACTCTGCTATGGCCCTCGCCGAAAGTTACCGTCTCATGCGTCCTGGATCTCCCTCCGCCTCCCCACATCCCAGTAAAGTTGCTGATGAATCTCTGCGACGCAAGAACCAGGAATTGGAAGAACAGCTTACTGCGGCTATTAAACAAATGGAGCGACTAGAGAAGGATAACCGTAAGATGCAGAAGGTTTTGGATAAGTACCGTGAGAAATGGGAGACGTTGAAGGCTGGAGCCAAAGCTAGGAGAGAGGCTCAAGGGGCAGGTGAAAGCGTGGAAGATGCATCGACAACTGGGTAGCGACTTTATGTGCCATGTCTTTGCTATGCCTCTCATTTAAAGTAGTTTGGATGAATACGATCTTTTTTCATGAGCAACGGAATAAACACAACCATCCTTTGTCCCATGTCGCCGTCATTGAACTCTGTATATTCATCCAAAGAGGTCCATGAAACCCAGAAATCGGTATGGTTTCTAAGCCACACTCTACAGTCTATGAGTTCCACCAGAAACTCACACTGAAGCTCACACTCAAACTCCTGACATAATGCCACCATCCGATTGGAATAACCAGTGTATCTCCTGGTTCAAGTATACACTCCCAATACTCCACACCCTCAAGCTCCTCCCTCATCTTCTCCAGGTCTTGCTCGTCCATGTCCTCAGGCCTCTCATCCCAACCCTCCAACACACCCACATCCAGCCCACTCGTGTTGCTCATATCAACGCCATGCTCAGGTGCTCTCGGCCGCATGGCATGTGTGGCGCGCGGGGGATACAGACGGAGATATTTTGCGCCAACGGCCTGGCATAGCAAGTTGTGATAACCGTCTGTATGAAGAGGCGTGATGGTGCGAGATGGACCGAACCATGCGTTTAGTTGGGGCATGTCGACGGGAGGTTGGTTGAGAGATGGAGTTGTCGGGTGAGGTGGGACGTCGGTCCAGCAGAAGTCCGGGATGCAGATATCATTACGAAGGGATGGGATTTGCTGGAAGAGGTTGTGCTGGGCGAGATAACCGGTGTTGTTAGTCTCTTCTTTCATATACCGAGAAAGAAACTCGCGAAACTGTATCAACTCCTGCCCCCAACCCTCATCGACGTAGCTTCTACCAATTTCAACTGGCACAAGACGTCTTCCCCCAAAGGTTTTGGAGAGGAGATACCCGGGATTCTTCCATGGACGATCCGTGAGAGCAGGCCAGTCTCCAATCAAATCTGTAAAGACAATAGGTCGCGGTTCTCCGTTATTGCTATTCATGTAGTCCTCAAACTGTGGCATTGTCCAGCCAGAGTAACGGGGACATTCTCTTTCAGACGAGAGCTCCGGACGTCCATAGGGTTCGTGATTCGAAAAGTCCTGTACCGACTCATCTTGTTTCTGACGCTTGGTTGGTCTTTCGATCTTTTCACTCGCTGCCCATGCTTTTTCGAGCAGCTGTAGCGTCTCTTCAAGCCATTTCTGTCGACCTCCACCACCAGCTGTTATGAGTGCCCTGTCGAGCTTCTCAACGACTAAATCTAGAATTGCATCCGAGAGAGTCTTGTCAACTGTAAGAGGACGTATGATGTGGTTGAAGGAGTCGAGTATGCAAGCATCGGTGTATATCTGACGCCATATGGCGGGTAGGAGGTCGTAGCGGTAGGCGTAGAACTTGGATGACGAGATGGATATCAAATCTGATATTCTTTTTTGCAACAGGCTTTCGTTGATTTTATGGACATCCTTATTTGAGGCCAAGTGTTTGTTGAGGGTGATCAACGTATGAGCTTGTCTAGCAAGGAGTTGTATCATGGCATCCGCCGTAGGATCCGCCGCTCCCATGTTATGGTCTGAGTTCTCCCCAACATCTTCAGAGGACTCTTGAGACTTCTCAAGACTTTCGTCGTGAGCCCTCACAGTATCTTGTGACCCATTTTTCTGAGCCCCGGATGCCTCAACGAGCGCCTGTGTTGCGTCGAGATATCGGGCGAGAATTTGATCATAAGCTGCTGACGCCATGTTTCTGGGAAAAGTATGAATGAAACAGTCAGCGGTTAAACTTGATTCGTTTAAAAGTAAGACGTGGTTTCAAGTTGTTTGTTGTAAATATGCTTATGCACATTGCCCAGGTAGATTATTGTGATTCATGATGGTGTTAAGGTATGGATTTTGAGACATCATCGTTTAATTTTGAGGTTGACAGGCATCCAATGGGATAAAGCATTCTTCACCCACAACCACAACACGCATCAACACATTTCTTGCTACTCATATCAACATATGAAACATACGTAAAGAACTATGGGAGTTCTTTCAGCTCTCTTTTGTTGCTTTTACTGTGCCTGAAACCCTGACTTTTATGGACTAGATACATATTGTATGATCTTGAAGCGATGCTCATGATTCAAACCGTCATGAGTGGATTTCATTATTTTTACAGATTACACACACACGTATCCTAGCTCGTCCACACTCCAACGGTACCGTCTCTTCTGCCTTCAACAAGATATCCATCTCTTACACGTACACGCTCCACGATGGCTGGAGTCTTGCCCTCTTCGGCTGCTGTGATGCCGGCACCGCATTCCCATTGCCGTCCCTCAACCTTATCGTACACCTTGACAACGTCCTCGCCTGCTGCGGCAACGATCCGCCGGGTGTCAAACATCATGTCTGTGACTGGATGGTCGTATGCATATGCGTCGTAAATCGATCCTGTTCTAAGATCCCAAATCTGTTGTTGTTGTTAGTCAATATACCTATTTCAAGTTTAAGGAGGGACAACATACTCTGATGCTTCTATCAACGCTTCCCGTCACCAGATGCACGTCGTCGAATTGGAGACATGTCACTGCGGCTGTGTGACCGACTAGACTGCGATGGACCTGTCCACTTCGAAGATCCCACAGACGTACCATGCCGTCTGCGGTACCACAAGCAAGGGCTGTCTCAAAGACCTGCAAAGCACCGACAAAGTCGGCCGAGGCATTCTGAGATCGTCCAGTAGGGCGCCATCCGCTGTCCGTAGTTGTCATACTTGCTGCTGCTGCCCACATAACATCCAGTGTTTGTACGCAACGGCCCTTTTCAAGATCCCAATGGCGAATCGTCTTATCAGCAGAACCGGAAACCATAACGTCGCCTCGGAAGTGAAGGGCCGTGATCTCATCAACATGTGATTCCAAGGTGTACAGAGGGCAATCAGCCATGCTGCCCGGTGGGGGCTCAAGGTGGTTGTCCGTTCCAAAAGCAATAGCATCCTCATCGTCGTCTTTTCCAAGCCCGCCGTGAGGGTCATAGTGCGCCCTGCTAAGATCCCAGAGTCGGATAGTCGCATCCATAGAGCCCGTTGCGAGAATGTTATCTTCAACCTGCAGTGTGCGTACCGAAGCAGTGTGTCCTTCAAGATAGCCCATGCATCTACCAGCATTGAGATCCCAAACTCGGACTGTGTCATCCAGCGCAGCAGTTACCATGGTGCCAAAGGGAGCGTCAAAATCAACAGCCGTAATCGTGTCCTTGTGTGCTCGGAGCTCTCGAATGGCTGTACCAGGCTCGAAATGCTCGTGCAGGATGGGCATTGACTTTTTACGATGGACCTTTTTCGTTTTCCGGGGCATGCTGCCTGCTTCTGAGGCGGGGATCTTTTCGTAGACAGACTGAGACATGAACTCGTGATCGTGATCATCGGCATCGCCAACGAGATCTTGCTCGTCCTGGGTCCGTGTGTTTCGTGCAATCTCCTCGGCCTCATCAACCAGCACCTGGGCCTCATCAACTCGAATTTCCATCTCGGAAACTTGTCAAGTTAGTAGAGCTCTTCTCATGTGATTGGCACACAACAACATACTGTCATGCTCCAGCATGGCTTCATCCTGCTCCAATCCAGCGAGCCTGTCGAGGATAATTCTCCGCATGCCGTGGAGATTGGCTATCTTGTTATCGATTTCTCGAATTTCGTAGCTCGCCATGCTCTTGCGAGTGCCCAACAGCCCAAACTCGTGCATCATGGCAGCCTTTTCTTTTTTTAACTGGGTCAACTTTTTAGGACTTCCTTCTGTCTCGTCTGAATCTTCCAGCATCTTGCGACCGCGGGTGACCCGTCGCTGAAACTTCTTGCCCTCGTCAGTCAGCTCGGGAAAGCTGGCCTGGAAGCCCTGAAACAGCGAGTAAGGATTGTCATGCTCGGGAATGTTGGCAAGGAGATCATCGGGAAGGTATGTCAGGGCTCGATGCTGAATCTCGTGGGTTGATAGTCTGGAGCGCATAAGGTCGGTTGGTGTTGTCCTGGCCATCGCGAACATGCTTCGCTGGACCGTCGGGCGCTTCATTTGCTTGTGGATCTTGGTCATGGCGGCTTGGTAGTGGTGAGCCGTGGCTTCGGCATTGGGACCGATCAGATGAGTAGCTGTACTTGTAACCTTTCGACTGAAAGCCTCGAGTCCGCGTGTCTAGTCAAGAAGAAGCAAAGCATTGAGGTTAGCGATTTGCGGTTTACATGATAGAGACAAACAATGGATCTTGAGCATGTACACACCGACACAATGGACTGGTCGTCATCTCCGCCTTCGTCGAAGCCATAGTGAGTCTCTTGGTTCGCCATGGCCTAGCTCCTGGCGGAGGTGCAGAAGCGGAAGAGAATCGGAGGGCTTTGGAGCGATTGGGTTGAGGTGGAAGACTGACGCTGAGGCTTCGAGGGAGGAAGGATCAAAAGATTTGGCAGCTCACGAGGAGTTTATCATGACGCGCGCCGGGATAACCTTGGTTATTGGAGGTGGAGGGCAAAAAAGACCCGAAAAGGCTTGGATTTGGGCTTAGGAGACTTCTGATTCGAGACGCTAGTGTTGGGAGAGACACCCTCTATAATTGGCTCATGCGACACTTCTGCCGCAGTGCTGGAACTGCTGGAATGATCGCTGGGAGGTATTTAGTGGCGCACAGGTAGAGCTCTACCCTGTAAGGTGTTTTATATTAGGTGCTGGTGTGGTGAGGTGAGGTGAGGTGACGTTCAATTCAGCCCCCCTCAGCACGGGCGGGCGGGCTTGGACTACCCCTCCACGTTCGTTTAGGTTTTTTTTTAATGTCGCACCTCAGGAAATAGAAGCCAAGGGAAGTGCCGGCTCTAGTTCCGCTCATGCCCTCAAGCGTGGGCCGCAATCTTTAGTACAGAGCTTGTCTCTCCGTGCCCGCTTCGACTAAACTTTTGGGTAATAAACGTTGAGTTTTATACGACTCATGAACCACATACACTGACTGATATAAAACCCACTCACTCAGTCGAGTCCAGCATCAAGCCCAAAATCCTGCCACCTTTCATCAGCCCCAGAATTTTCTGATCATTCACGTCGATACACTTGTCTAAAGACCGCATCTCCTCGGCGCCCAATCTTTGGTCGACACCTACCAGAATGGATACCGTTATCAACATGGCCGATGCCGCACATGCACTGGATCTTGCTCGAATCCGCTTCCAACTTATGTACGAGTCTCGCCAATTTCACATACGCCCTATATAGCTTGCAACCGAGGACCAGGACTGACAATAGCAGCCGACTTGAGGACACAATCACCTTTCATTTGATCGAACGAGTTCAGTTTGCATTGAATCGTGTAAGTGGGATATGATATGGTCCCCCTCATGCAAACCCCGGTCCAGCCAAAAGATCCCAGACTGCATGACACGAATGATTAACCCATGGTCTCCTTCCAGCCAATTTATGTTCCTGGAGCTGTCGAGCTACCTGAATCAAACCTGAGCTTCCTCGACTGGTGTTTCCGCGAGCAAGAGAGGCTGCAATCCCTGATCCGACGCTTCGAGTCTCCCGACGAATATCCCTTTTTCCCCGATGCTCTGCAAAAGCCAATCCTCAAACCTCTCAACTATCCCAAGATCCTGCACGAGAACGATGTCAATGTGAACGACAAGATCAAGAAATTCTATACCCAAAAGTTCCTCCCCGCTGTGTGCCCCGACTTCGGCCGCGAGGAGCGGGGCGAATCTCAAGAGAACTACGGCTCGACAGCGACCTGCGATATTGCTTGCCTGCAAGCTCTATCAAGGCGCATTCATTTTGGCAAGTTTGTGGCCGAGTCCAAGTTCCGCTCTGACGAGGAGAAATACATCCGACTTATCAAGGCAGAGGACCGAGAGGGTATCGCCGAGTCCATCACTAATGCTGCAGTGGAGAAAAAGGTTCTCGAGCGACTACGGCTCAAGGCCCTGACGTACGGCAAGGATCCCTCTGTCCCAGACGGAACCGAAGGAGCGGCAAAGATCGATGTCGATGCTGTCGTTTCAATGTACAAGGACTTTGTTATCCCATTGACCAAGGAGGTTGAGGTGGAATACTTGATGCAAAGGCTAGAACCTGGCGCTTGATTATAATCTATTGCGCAGCACTCAAATATTCATTAACGGCCTTGACCGCCCCTGGAAACTTGTTCGCTTCGATAAGAATCATGTGTCCATGCGCCTTGACGCCCATTTCTTGGAATGCCCGTTTGCTGTCTGCCGCCGACTCGTCCTCTTTTGTGTAATTGAAGTTTCCATGCGCGACCGCATGCTTCTGCAGCACCTCATCCTCCATGTGGAAATAGTATATGCCAGCCTCCTCCTTTGCCTTCTTGCGCTTCTGGTTCTCCACGTCCAGCTTAGACTCGAGTTCCTGGTATGTCTTGGAAAGAATCAAGTAGTGAGAGAACTCATAAGGCTCCTTGTCTTCCACAGCCGCCTCAACTTCATCGATAAGCATTGAGTAGAGTGGTGGGGCCAGCTCGGAAGGCATGTTGATGAGTCGTTCGGAGAATACGAGTCCTACATGCTTCCCACTGCCGAGGACCTGGGCGATGGGTGCAAGGGATGAACTTGTCTGGGCCTTTTCGATCAGGTACTTGATGATATCCTTCATAGGCTCCTTTTCCTGGTGAACGGCCGTGTTGAGAACGGTGAGCATAGCGTAGGCGTCGGTGGCCTTGCCGTCAACCTTGATAGTTGAGCCAATGGTGGGTTGGGAGAGAACGAGATCGGCGAGGGCGGACATGTTGAAGAGGTTCGCATCAACATCGAATAGTTGTCGCAAAAGGGTCTTGGTGCCGTGGAAGTCGACCTCGGAGTCAAAGTTGAACCATTCGAAATCGACATCTACCATATCGAAATCCTGTGCTATAGTCAGTATGATGCGAGTGTAGCTCAAAACTTTTGCCCACCTCATCATCTCCAGAGTCATCCTCATCCATCTTGTCGACATCAGCAGGCGGAACATCCTTGGCCTCTTCGCGCGCTCGCTTCTTGCCCATTGTGAAGATTGATCTGTATATCAGGTTTCAAGGTCGAGGAGTAGGATTAATCGTGGCGGCCGGGTAAAATTTACTTGAAGGTCGCAAAAAGAATCAGGTTGCAGAGTTTACTCCAGTACCTAGCAAATCTCTTCTTTCACCAGTGATGTCGAACCAAAACATTTTCCAAGCCCCTCACTAATAACTTTAGGGTGCTGATAAGATAAGAGCACAGGTAATGTATGAGGTGGCTCCAGTCTGGAGGAACAGAGACTAGATTGTTTAGGATCTGGTGAAAAAGCTGTTTTAATTATTTATACTTAAATTGGGACAAGATAAAGGTAAAATAAGCCACCTAAAATTATTATCGTGCTGTAAATATTTATGTAGGTAAATAGGTGTTTTAAGGAAATATCGCCCGAGCTCATCCTCTGGCTTAAATCGGCATGTACCTACTCCACCTCCGTCTTGGCCGGTACCCCCGTCCGTTCCTACCGACCGCCGACTAGGCTGGACTGGACTGGACTTGGATGCGCGCGCAACAAGGCAACGTCATTCCTTCAGCTTCTCTCCCATCAACAATCCTTCAACCAACACAATCGCCATATTCTGTCGTCAATAATTCCCTCGCGATGGACTACAGCTCCACGATCCACGACGTCGAGGATCCCGCCGGCGATTCACCCTGGGGCAACTCCCCTGTGTCATCTCCATCGCGAAATAACATCACTGCCTTCAATCCCGCCTCACCTGATGCTCCTCCTCCCTTTCGCTACAACCCACAGTCCTCCAATGGCTTACCTCACGACGAGTCTATATCTCATTCCCAAGAATTTCAGCGTCCAGGTACTGCGACTACAGCTTCCGGCACTGAAGATGACACCGAGGCTTCTGGGACACTGAACCCTTCAGAGGCGCAGTCGCAGTCAACAGCTGCCGATCCGTCAGCCGAGGAGAATAGACAGCCTCCGGCGCAAAGCCATCAACACGGCCAGGCTGCCGCACCAGCTTCGCAGCCCGGACAGGAGCAGCCCCCTCAAAAACCAGCTGGACCTCAGTATCGACTCCAAGCCAAGATTACAGGACTTGAACGCACCGGGAAGAAGGATCCTATCCTCCGATTCGATGTTCATGTATGCTTCCCTGAGGTCTTTTTGTTCCCCACGATGGACTGACAACCTACAGACAAACATTCCCCGCTTTCGTACAACTCAATTCCGCGACGTTCGCCGCCTACACTCCGAATTTGTTAAGCTTGTCGAGCATCTGATATCTGCGAACCCCGAAGTGTTCGTTCCTGCGGTCCCCCCGCCCCTGACCTCTGCTGGAGCTGGCACAGACGAAGACGAGATTCGCGTCAAGGCGCTGATGCAGCGATGGCTCAACTACGTTTGCGGCAATGAGATCCTGATGCGGGACGACGAGATGGTGCTCTTTGTGGAAAGTGACTTTGGCTATAGTCCCATGGTCAAGAAGAAGCAGCCAGCGACAGGCGTGCGAAGAAAGATTTTGAAGCAGTTCGCTCCTCCTCCTGATGATACCCCTGAGCTTGCGGATGCACGACCGACCGTTAAGCTGTTTTATCTTGGTAGCATGGATGCTGGCCACAAGGTTGATAAACTGGTCAAGGCTCGGAGAGGTAAGCCTTTGACAAACCTTAATAAGCATAGCATACTAAACATCTCTAGGACTCGGTCTTGCTGAGGCTGATTACGGTGCTAAACTTACAAGTATGCACGTCCAGGAACCTCATCCTGGTCTAGCCAACGCCTATAGAAAGCTCGGCAAAGTCGTCCAGACCGTTGGTGACTACCATGCGGCCCAGGCGACAGCAGAGGCTACGACTATTGGTGACCCATTCCAATACCATTCTCAAGATGCTTTTATCGTCAAGGAATCCCTCACCAACCGTCAGATTCTGATCCGTGAATTCCTACAAGCACAGGAGGCCACCCGCAGCAAACTCAACGCTGCCGACCGTCTCAAGGCCAGTTCGAGTGTTCGCCGGGAAAAGGTGGATGAGGCCATCACAGCATTGGATGACGCTCGCCAGCACGAGACCTACTTGTACAATAAGACCAACCGCGTCACCCAGAGCCTGGTTCAGGAACGTCGTAAGTGGTTCTCGAGAACCGCTGCTGATCTACGCCTGAGCATTAGGGAATATGTCCTGAGAGAAATCGAAGCCGAGAGGCGGACTCTGGCCTTGCTTGAGACGGTTCGCCCAGATATCCGATCAATCGATGCTTCAGGCGGCTTGAGTCGATTAGGTCGCGAGTCGCACCCAACTGTGCGACGCTCAAGTCTCGCAGCCAGTCAAGGACCCAAGGGCGACTCTTGGAGCGGCGTTCCTCGCCGTTCAGACGCCACAGGCCGCAGTGTGTCTAGCAGTCTTATCAACAAGGTGTCGGAGGAGGGTGAGAGTGAAGAGAACACTGAGACGACCCAGGCGGGTGGCCGTGCAGGCCTTCAGGGTGTCAGCGAGGAGGATGACGAGGATCGTGTGGATGCCAGAAATGCTGCGAGTCGATTGGCAGCCAGCACTTTTTAAGCTGCAACGGTAAGAAGTGTAACTATGTGGATGATGAACGAGGGGCTTGCATCAGATTCCCTTCTCTTTTTGATAGCATTGCTCTGAGCCTGGTGTCATATGTAAAACTGAATGGTTTATCTTTACCTTCGCGTTCTTATTTTATATGTGTTTAAGGCCCCATAAACGATATTCAACACCACGGTGTGCCTGGAGATGCCATGCTTGTTCACAACACCTAAGCTTTGACTGTCAATGTCACTGTCCTGCTGGAACATCTTTTTCACGTATCATCCGTCGTTCGATCTTGAAGTGATGGCAGTGTAGATGGGTTACAAATGAGGGAGACCGGATGTATCTCAGTTGGAGGATGCTACACAATGATGATGTGTCTATCAGATCAGTGTTTTGATTGAAGTCTATCATAACAACGTCTATCGTTACAAATGACGCGAGGAGTGTGTTGCACCATTCACATGGATCTTTGTGTGTGTTGACATAGGGCTTTGATAGATAAAGAGATTTGACTTCATTGGACATACCTTGCCTATTGAAGTTCGGTCTAGAAGATTCTGACTCTCACCTTGACTGAGGCCCATTCATAGACATTAGGTATGTCATGCAACGGTTGTGCAGAACAACTGTCTGAGACTTTTGAGGTTGTAGATTTCTCTGTAGGGTTATGGCGAAATCCAAGGTGTACATAGGTTGCATCACCTCAAACCGTCGAGAAAGGTGGCATTGGTTCTAAATCCAAGTCCCACGCCATTTCCATGCCATTTCCATTCATCTTGCATGTATAAGTCTGTAACAAGCAATGATCAACTTAAAAGCAACCAACTCTCAGGATGCAATGGCTGTCAGAGAATACCCAATGGATTCTGTGTAAGTGAAGACCTGCGGCGTGGACCTTTCTGAGTTCGAGCCAACAGTATGCAGTTCCCATATCAAACAGAGAGGGCCCAGTACCATCCTATCGGATACTGTGTAGAGACACATGCCCATGTGGCTGGCTGTCCGTAATGCCTTCCTGTTGGACACAAACGAAGTGAGCTGGCGCACCTCCATACTGAGCTGCATTTCAAATGCAGGGAAGAGCTGTAGTCTCAGTGCTGCAGTGGTAAGCTGCAAAGTTATATTTTGTCATTTTATAGCATACTGCAGCACGAGCTCACATGTGTCGCATTGTCGGTTCTTCTTGAAACAAAGTTTGCTGTTCCATGCTCCATGTAACCGTTGGTTCATTATTGTATTGGGATGGGACCCGAGTGACTCAGGTCAAACGTATTGTTGAAGACCAAGTGGCGGTCTGATAGGATCATGATCTGGCTGCCCTTAGCTCCATAGCATGTTTCACATGAATAATGATTAGTGGTGATATGCTTTGAACCGTGTGGAAGTGCATAGTTGCCGGCCATGCCTAGGATTGTAGCCATGGTCTAATATAGAAGTAACGGAGCTGTATTCAGACAACCGTCCTCAAAACTGCACATATTGCCATGCAGACTCAATGGATAATCCAGTTGTCGTATCCTCTCGTAGAGCCTGAATAAAAACAGTCAGTTAATATCATTGTGTATATCTAAATTGAGTCCGGGCTGGGTAGCAATAATGTTGTCTGACGCATCTCGAGGTTGTGCTGAAGCATTGGAATTCAAAATGCATGAAACTTGGTCATTTCTGTACTTAAAAGTGGTAGCGAGATAGCTGCAGTAGTTTCGTCAAACTTGCCGGTCTTTTGGTATGCATGATGGCTATCCAAAAGAATGCATTATTTCGTCTTGACAGAAAGTCAATGTGTCGGCACTTAGACTGTAGGGTTTGAGTCAAACTGAGGTTTGCGGCAAGGGTCGGAGTGAGCTGCATTCTAGAACGGTTCTCAGCATCCGAATGGTGCAAATATCCTAGGAAGACCCAGTCTTGGCTGTTGATGCAAACTTTAGCCTGGCCTGAGGTGAAAGAGGAGACATGCGTTGGTTCTGCAAGATTGCTGCTACCCGGAAGATGTAGGCTCAATGGCTGCAGCTTTTGCTCACACTGCAGTCTTGAAGTCATGATGCATACTGCTTTCGATGGGAAGTGAGGAGACACAATTGGATAAGTACTATCATGCCTCCCCCATAAAGAGACAACAGATCGCCGTGGTGAAGACGACTGAGAAGAAGGCGGATGCAATCATACCCCATCCCCGGGAACGGAGGGGGGAACTCGAGGGAGGAGGACCGGAAAGTAGGGACCGGGGGTTGATCCCATAATCCTTGTCGACTGTAGATTTCCCGTCGTCGCTTGTTTCGTTTATGGTTAAACCTGGGTCCTTGAAATCCTTGACAAGGCGCTGCAGCCGACGACGATATGACAAGTGGAGGCGATAAGCGGGCGGGTCAAGAGCTCGGAGCTGTCACTGATTGATTGATAACGAGTTGGAGTGTTTTTACTTCCAAGCAAGCCATTATTTCAGTGAGTGAAAGATGGGTAAGTTAAAAATACCTATAATATGTAGGTAGGTCTAGAGAGGTAAAAGAGATGGTGTCGGATGATATGTTGTGCCTTCCTGTTGGGTACTCCCCGATTGGGTGTGATACCACACGCGCGTGGTAAGCAAGTGCAGACATAAAGAGGCAATTGCTATCAAGAGAAAGAGCCTTTCGAGACAAGTTAGCGAGCAACCTCTTTAGCCGCCTTCCACTGCATATGAGTGGATCTGATATCTTCTCTTTTCTCTCCGTGTAAGCATCGTGGAATCAAGCGCCCCTCCACTACCTCAACCTTGGGTCTCTCTCTGTTATCGAGACAAATTAGTCACTCTTCATGCTCCTTGAGCAGCAAAAAACTGGAATAGATCCCGGCTCTTCCTCTAGCCCTCCCTGCAGCTGATGGTATAGAGTATGTACCCACTGGCTTGCGGCTGACGATTGTTGGTGGACGGTCGAAGATAACTATTATTAGTTAGATTCGTCAAGACGATGTTCCCTTCGCCCACGCCAATTCTGCCATTCCCATAGGCAATAAGTCCTTGCAATGTCTTATTGGCAGTTCACCAGTACTTCAATGATTCCCGAGTTCAAGCCTAGCATCAAGCAATGCCTCGTCATCACAGAAGCCGGCAGGGTTTCATACATGTGCGTCAATGACACTCAACTATCATGTTTTCACAATCTCACTCGCCGCCATCTCGGGCTGACCAGGGACTACACCATGATCATGCCTGTGAATGGATATGACGGTACAAACATGGTCCCCGGCCTACCTGGCCGTCTTCCGTCACAGATATATGCAACAGCATCTACAATACACTCGTCGTCACAACTGATGATCTTGTTTCCTCATTGAATCGGGCACCACTAACGGCCGGAGCTGTCATGCTTTTAACACTCGTTTAAGCCAGAACACTCAAAAATAGCTTGTCTTTTGGCAACACCCCTCCTCCATCAACGCCATTCTTGGTCTCCTGGTCTTGACAGCATGCTCTAAACTAGCTACAGTACAGTACAATGCTCATGTACTCGAGATTCCAGGAGGACCCCGGAAAGTTGACGCGGTGATCAGACCCTTGATAGCGCGCCCCGCGAACAAGCATCAGACCCTCTGTGACGCCCCATCTGTGCATGCAAGACGTCCGCCTCGAGACAAGTTCCGGCCTCTTACTAGGGCATTAAGGACCGTCTCTCGAAAGGTGAATCACTGCCATCGTGCTAGATCCTGCAGCTAGTTTACGATATGACAACACCTAACGAAAGCTCGTCATTTTCGACCGATAGCTTGCTGATTCCTGACTGGGCCTCTCCTTTCTGAATCAAACGCCTCTATACACTGATCCACCTTGGCAGTTGGAAATATGATGATGAGCACACGCCCTTGCTTCTGATTGCTCTCGAATCGGACTCATCTGGTGAATTGCCCCGGAAGTTGCTGGCGAGGACTGTTGTCTACTTAAGGGATGGGAACCCATCTCTCTTGATCTACTTATCCTCCAAGATACACAGCCTTGAGCTCTTTCACTTGCCCAAATTGGCTCCAACTTATGACAGAAAGGCCCTCGACCTCAAGTTTCATACAGTTTATCCCCAACACCAATCTACCACTTGAGCACCTGGCACTTGGAGCGCCTCCACGAGCTATCCTGGACCCTTACCCCCACGCGCTGGTCTGCTAGCCAATCCCCTTTACTGTATTTGCCCCAAACGGCAATTAATCAAGCCATCAACCGACCTCAAGTATCCATTCTCATCAATATCCCACCCTTATCCCACGCTTCAAGCGTTGCTATTGACAGCTATGGCCCCTGTTGCAACGGGAGAGATCGCACCAATGCATCTACCGGGCGACTCATCGAAGCCATTGAACATCAGTGCCTCTGTTTTGCATGGTCCCCGCGATCTGCGGCTGGTAAGTCTATTCTGTCAACGCCCCTGGCTTTTGTTGGCTCAGCCCTACCCGAGCACTTGGCTGACTTATATCGTGTGCTAGGAAACAAGGACCATCGATGCTCCAGCAGTAGGTGAACTTCAAATTGCGGTCAAGGCAACTGGCATCTGCGGCTCAGATGTTTCCTACTACAAGAAGTTTGCCAATGGCGATCTTTGTGCCTGCCACCCACTATCTTTGGGTCACGAATCATCTGGTGAAGTTGTTGCTATTGGCCCTCAAGTGAATGGCTTTAAGCTGGGCGACCGAGTTGCTCTCGAAGTTGGTGTTGCTTGTGGAAACTGCGGCACTTGTCGCAAAGGTCGCTACAACCTGTGCAAAAAGCTACGTTTTAGGAGCAGTGCCAAAACCTATCCTCACTATCAAGGCACATTACAAGAGAGGATCAACCATCCTGCTGTTTGGTGCCACAAGTAAGTTCAACATAAGTCCCCTTGTCAGTGCTTGTCTCTAACATGCACAGGCTACCTGATAACGTCTCGTATGACGCTGCCGCTCTTCTCGAGCCATTGTCCGTAGCTATTCATGCGGTAAATCGTGCCAGACCGGAGCCGGGCTCCACTGCTCTTGTCATCGGGGCCGGCACCGTTGGCTTGTTGACCGCCGCAATGGCTCGTCAATCAGGTTGTACTTCAGTAACAATTACTGATATCGATGCCGGACGTGTCAACTATGCCGTAAGTCGAGGATTCGCAACGCATGGGTTTGTTACCCCTCTATCACGTTTGAACTCATCCAACTACTCTTCCGGAATATCCACCCCTGAGCCTGGTGTCATTACTCCAGCCAGCAACTTTTCTACGGCGAGCCGCTTTGACGGAGCCAAATCATTAGCTGCAGACATCCTCGCTTCATCGAACCCGGCGAGTGCGTTTATTCTTGAGGAGGATGAGGATGGTGTAGATGTGACCTTTGAGTGTACCGGAAAGGAGGTATGCATGCACACAAGCTTGTACGCCACCAAGTCCGGCGGTAAAGTCATCATGGTGGGCATGGGAACTCCTGTCCAGACCCTCCCTCTGTCTGTGGCCCATCTCCGTGAGATTGACATCCTGGGCGTTTTCCGTTATTCCAACACCTACCCTACTGGAATCCGACTCTTGTGTTCTCAAGCTGCCAACCCCTCTGGCTGCGGTCTCCCCTCGCTGGACGACATGGTGACCCATCGTTTCAAGGGCCTCGACAAGGCGCAGAGTGCATTCGAATTGGCGACACGCACCAGCGATGATGAGGGTAACCTTGTTTTGAAGATTGTCATTGAAGCTTAAAGACTTCTTATGATTGCCCTTATAACGATTTATGAAAGATAGATAGAGATATCCAGGCGACTAGTTTCAGTGGAACATTTCACGAGCCGTGGATAGATAGACATTCAATGCTGATGGATACCTATACCAGCTGCCATGGTGGGAACTTGGAGTCGAAAAGTTGGATCTGCTCGAAACGACATTGATGACAGTATGAAAGCTTATGTGGATTTGGATTTCCCATTTTGACGGAGAAGTTGTTCCAATAGACGAAGGACCATTAATGATATATGCATGATTTTTGACTAGGTATTTTGACTCCTGAGTGACGGCCCCGGGAGATTGGCATAAATCATCAAATCACTGGTTGTGGCTAAGTGGCAGATGCGTCAATTGACTTCTATAATGCACTTGTAGTCCTGATCTACCTCAAACACCTAACGCCGGGCTGAAATGTTTCGACAAACTCATCTCTGTCGTAAGCTTCATTTGCCTAATGTCTTGATCATGTCTATGAATTTTAAATTAGGATGTCGCCTGCTCCACGGATGTTGTAGGTAGCCGGGTCAATCATAAAGTCCTGGCCAGGGCCGGAGGCGGCGCCTCGACGGTGTGAAGCCTTTGCGGTTTCAACAACGTGGAACTTCTTGCCTACGTCGCGAGCCTGACTGATGCTCTGAACGATACCGTTGAGGAGTCCTACCAGGTTCACATCGTTTGCTTCGTGGAGCATCTCGCGCTCAAAGGAGGCCCTGTCGGAAGGAATGACAAGATCCAGGCGGCTGACAAGGGCCTGGATTCGACGAAGCACGGTCGCTGATGGAGTGGTGTAGTCGGCGTCCATACTACCAGGGTCGGCGGCGTCGTCGTTGATGTATGAGGGAGGAAGACGCTCGAGATAAGTGGTAAGGAGCAGGATTCGAGACTGGAGCATCTTAATGGCATTGGCCTTTGCCGTGAGGGCGGCGATCATCTCGTCCTCTTCTGGTGTCAGAGCGACCTCATCTTCCTGGGCGGTATCCTTGTTCTGCTCTTCATCATGGCTTTCGACCAGCCGGCGCTTGCCCTTTCCATTTGTTTCGATGGACAGAGAGGGCTTGTCTTCTTTAGGAGCAGGGGCTGCAGCGTTTCCTCCCGAAGCAGCAACGTAGTTCATGCTGATCATTTCGGTCTCATCGGTCTCGACAGAGTAGGGTAGTTCTCTGAACTTGAGCTTGAGTGTGGGCTCTCCATCCTCCATCTTCTTGTCCTCGCCATCATTATCGGCCTTGGGGTCGTCGACTTCGTAGTTGCTCTCGTAGATGGTGAGGGGAAGCCTGCCACCGACGGAGTGGTCAAGCACCTGTTCGGGGTGAAATCCAAGCAATATGGCCGACTCATTCCAGCCTTCTAGAATTTGGTTGTGGATGGGGAGGATGGTCGGGGTGGGACCGGAAGAGGGTAGAAGGGTGTACCATCCGACGAGGTCGAGCTGTCTGTCTTTGTGGACAGTGACCACTAGTATAATGTTAGAGAAGGATATTCAGTACACACGCAAGATTACTGACTTTGTTCTAACCGCGAGCTAAATTTGGTGGCATCGAGTAGGTATCCGCCTTGTACATTGGGCTCTTGGCGGGTGTGAGCTTCAAAAGCATGTTCGATTGTGATTTCGCGGCCGTTTTGCTGGCCCAGCAGGACACCGATGATAGGACCCTCCTGTTGGCGAAGTGTATGCCGTGTGATGTAGTCGGAGATGGTGAGGAGGACGAGAGGATGTAGAACAGCCTGAAGCTCGGAGCTCTTTTGGTTTGAGAGGAGAGGGTTGGCGGGGGTTGAGGCAGCCATGATGAGCTGAGGACGAGGCTGTTTTTGGATCGCGGACGAGATACGAAATGGATGGATAGTCGTGAAAAGAAATCGTGTGGTATAGTTAGTGTGCCTGCCTGGTGTTGAATGAGGCTCTCGTTAGCTTGGTCAAGGCGGCGTTGATGGAAATAATGGAGTAGAGTTGATTGATAGAGGATGATGGGGAATAACGATGCCCCGCGTGGTACGTACCTTGGCTACCTGGTCTAGTGCTAGGCAGATATGCCACTCACAGGGCTAGCCACCTGAGCTACCTGAGCTAGTCGAATGTGGGGTCGGAGAGTCGGTGATACTGTATTATGTCAGCATTCAATGCCCGTTTTTGATTCGACAGGTTTGTTGCACCGCATGCAACCCTGAATTTCCGCCATTTGTTGGACAGACATGTCATGATCATACAATAAAGACTCAAACATGTGCTTTTTGTTTTTATGCTTGGATTGTGTCAGCTCAGCTCATTGAGTGTCTACAGGCCATCGATATTGACGTGACTCTCGCTTAGTTGAGCTGCGGCAGATTCGCCTATTTATTTATTTACCTGGGTACCGTAGCTAGGTACAGAGGCGTATGTGTGGTCTGAGTTGAGATCGAATCCATTTATTTGATACACCAAATGTATGCATTGCTCCCAACCCCATGACCCATGGTTGCAGTTGCAGTTGCAGGTCACTCGACACGGCATTCACCAGCGGCATACTGTATGTACAGGAATAAGCTTTGTATCTTGTTATGAGGCATACGACAACTTGACAATTCAGCCGAAATCTTATCAGTTATGATAAATAAACCTTTGTGAACTTAAAAGAAGCTTTGAAGCTTGACCATCTCCACCTATTTGCAAGCCGCTCAAAGGCAAGATATGCAAAACAAATGCAATGCAAAACCTCTATGCATGCATGCAGACAGGCGGGCAGACAGAGAGACAGACAGACAGGCATTTCATTCTGGCTCAGACGATGGGGACGTTTCTTTGTGGTTTCTTTTTTCCTTTTTCCTACATATCCGAGTCTCACATTTCCCTCGGTCGATCCCGCCATTTTCCCTCTTCCTCTTCCTCCTCCCCTCATCTCTTCTCTTCCATTAATTGTCTCGAATAAATCGTATTTATCCCCAATTAGCGTCCTCTTTGATTGCTACTGTCTCTTGTCACCCTTCACCTTTTTTCAGCCCCTCCTGCTCTTCCTGCTCCTCCTTCGGCTGGCTCTCGCTCGCTCGCTCTCACTGGCTAGACCATCCTGGATCTCTCCGGCAAAATATCAAACACTCATCTGATCCTAAATACCTTATTAGTAGCACATCGCATCGCATCTCCCGCCCATCTCTTATCTGCCTCCCATCTCAATCTCAATCTCAATCTCAATCCCCAATCTCTAAATTCCCGACCTCGCCTCCAGCATTTTTGGCCATTTTCAACCTCGGATCCACGCCATATTTATTGTTTTGTCTCGCCACTTTTATCCCTCCAGTTCTGCTCGAACCATGATCGCCGCCTTTGGTCAGGGTACGGACAAGATCGTCCGCGTGTCAGCGGCTTCACATCACTTGAACATGACAACACCTGCTTTTTACCTGCAGCAACCCCCAACACGCATCGCCATGGCCTCGCACAAAGGGAAGCGTGCTCATTGCGACAGCATCGATAGCGACACGCCAGTCCCAAGCAAAAAGTACAAGCAAGCAACATCCATTGCATCCGATACCTCAACAACATCCACAGCGTCCACTGCTAGCTCTATTGATCTGGACTATCCCTCAATACAAACAACAACAGTCTATGTCGACACATTCGTGCCGACCTTCAAGAGTGTGCAGTACGATCGCCCCGCCTACCGATCGCTATCACCACAGCCACCATCGCCTAGATCGCATTGAAGATGCGATCATCACAACAAAAAGAAACGGCCGCACATTTTGTTTTGATAAAATTGGATACCACTTTGCATCATCCCTCAGCAACGGACTGAGGGCACATTTGTTTTTCGGCATTCTAGACCCGAGAATGATTTTTGTTTTTTCATTTTACGCGCAACACGAAATGTATTGATTGAATTTGGACATTGGTTACCGACTCTCAACTTAGTTATGTTTTGATCTCATTATCGGCGTTACGCATGCAACCTTAGAGTGGAGGATTCGCAGAGCCACAAGATGCTCTGTTAAACGTTAGACGGCTATGATATTAGTATGGGGGCATTTCTGGCTTGGAAATCTAATGTATTAATGTCAGATATGCATAGGTAGGCAATTCATGAAGTACGCAATAATCCACCCAAATGTTGTTACAGGCAACGCCATATCCTTCCCTCCCTCTCGTTATCATCATAAATCATTTGGGCTCATTTATTTCCTCGCCCGGTCCATCTCCCACCACATGACTTCCTCCTCCTGGCAGGGCATGCTGATCTCGAAATTCCGCTCCATCGTGGTCATGGAGTTTTCCATGAAGAGAAGTTCCACACGCGCCATGGCTGTCCCGTCGCCCGTCCGTTTGGCCGCCATGTAGAGCGCCATGAGCTCGGCGTGCCGGCTCTCGTAGTCCTGTCGAACACGGCGCCTCCGGGCTGCGGGATCGCACGCTGCGCACGTGTCGTTGAGATGTTGAAATCTGACGTTGGGAGTGCATGGCCGTGGATCGTTGGCCATGCCACATGTTATAGCATAGTTTATGAGAGTGTGGCCGCAAGCCATGGTCGTCTTGAATCTTTTGCACATGGCGATGTCGATTTGAGTTTATGGTTTGTTCGAATGGAGGAATTCGGTGCAATGGCGTATAAGTCTTGTGGCGGTCAAGGGTTTATTATGCATGCACGTATATATGTATGTCAAATGTGACAACTGCCGTGGGCGAACCCACACATTAAAAGCCATCATTTACAGGTTGGAACAAAGAACGGGACGTTTACTAAATTCCAAGAAATCGGAAAGCTATGCCCTCTTTTGCATCATTTTCTGCCATGATAGAGATGGGTCCCCTGCCTAAAATGCGGCTGGTGGATGTCGGACGATGATCATGGCACAAAGAGCTTCACCGCCATCCTACGCCTCACGAGCGTAGCCAAAAAAGTACAACAAAGACATCCCGCTTGGTGTTGAGGGGGTTGGTGCACGGTGAGACTTGATCAGCTAATCGGATTACATCCGAGTCATGATGAGCTGCCTGTTTGAGGAATATGGACATGATGGGTGTGATGCCATGCTCGTAATCGCTATTGTTCTATATTTCGGTATGTATGTATGCTATGTATGTATTCTATATCATGAATATGTGCTTGTTTTCGTGGGAACAGCCTTTTTCCAGAATGAGGGGAGTTTCTTTTTCATCAGATTAAACAACATTTACAGCCTCGAGGATCTCTTCCTTGGCTGCCCATCATGACTCCTCCGACTTTTGCTCCGGCTGACTCTGGGCATTGCCAGCCTCAGGCGATGAATTGGTCTTGGGCTTGATACTCCTCCACTCCACGCACATCGCGCAGATCAATTGAGCCAGAGCCAACGCCATAGCAGCGAAGAATATTCGTGTGATGGCGTAATTGTAGGCTTCCTTCACCCTAGGCATATACTGAGATGGCACCACGTTCTTAAGGTCTGTAGCACCTGTATCAACAATGGTCTTGGGGTCAAGGCCTGGGATGCCCGCAAGACGTTCCACGAGACGACCATTGAGAATACTTTGTCCAACAGAAACAAATATGGCACCACCGAGCTGCTGTGCAAAAAAGGTGATCGAGATACCAATGGGAACATCTTCCTTGGAGAGAGTAGCTTGAATAGCAAGACCGGGGGTCTGCATCCCAAGACCCAAACCAAACCCGACCAGAAACTGGTAGGCAATCCAGCGTGGTGAGCCAGTGTCTGGTTTGAGGGTGGTCAAGAGCCCCTGTCCAACAGCCATGATACAGGGGCATATGACCATGGACGGGACATAGTAACCGATGCGCTGGGTAACCGCAGCAGAGAGAATGCTAGCTACGACAAGGCTGAGCACGAGAGGGATAGTGTAAATGCCTGAGTCAACTGGGCTAATGCCCTTGGTAGCCTGGACTGATGACTTATTAGTACATGATATAAATATGTATGTGCAGGGATAACTTACACCATAGGGGGAGATAGTAAACAGCAATCATCATGCCACCACCAGCAAACAGCATAAGCCATGCACAAGCCAACATAGTCCTCTGGGTGATGACCTTGACAGGGACAGTTGCAGTCTCTGGCATCTTGACTTGGACAACTGCGAAAGCAATGGCTGTGAGACCGAAGAGTATGAAGAGAAGAATCAGTCGCCAGTTGCTCCAAGCATAAGTTGAGCCACCCCATTGAAGTGCCAGGATGAGGCAGATCATGGATGGTACAAAGAAGAACGTTCCGAGAGGGTCGAGGCGGGTGATGTGCTTGAGAACAGGAACGGGCTCATGTTTCTTTGGTGAGATCTTGAGGAAGAAGAAGAGGAAGATGGAGGCGACGAATCCTATAGGGAGGTTCATATAGAAACACCATCTCCAAGTGGCATGTTGAGTGAAGGCTCCGCCAAGGAGAGGTCCAGCAACTGACGAGATGCCAAAAACCATACCAAACATGGCTGTGAATAAGTCAGTATTGTTATTGAAGTAATAGGGGAGGGACGATAGTTACATTGGAACATAGGTCGCTTATGAAGAGGTACCATGGGAATAATAGCCATCATGGAGCCTGTCATGATGCCAGCTGAGCCAATACCAGCAATAGCCCGTCCAACGATAAAAGCGACAGAGTTGGGCGCAGCACCACAAATGGCAGACCCAATCTCGAATAGCAAGATACAGACAAGGAATGTTTTTCTCAAGTCGTAGAAGCGGTAGATACGACCAAAGATGAGCTGAAAGGCAGCCGTAGTAAGCATGTATGCAGAACCATACCATCCTATATCGCCCAGACTGTGGAAATCGTTTGTGATTTGAGGAATGGCTGTTGCTATGATTGTACGATCGAGGGCAACGAGAAACATGGCGGCAAAGACGGAGCTGATGATGAGCCAGAACTTGAGCGTCTTTGGCTTGTAATTTTCTAGAGCTTCTTTGTCGATGGCTGGGCCATGAGGGGCGGGAGCTTCATCACTGGGGTCAGAAGGTTCTCGTTGGGTGTCTTGAGGCTTTTCATCTTGTGAGGAGCGTTTGTTTGTAGAATCGTATGGAGTTTGGGGTTCGGTTGACGAGAGTGAGTTGATTGACTTGCAATCTCGGGGTTTGAAGCCTGTCTTGTCAGGGGGAGACATGTTTGGAGTGACTGTTGATATAAAGAAAGGTCTGGCGGGTGGAAGACAAATATCAATCAGAGTATAAGCATTAGTACAAGTATCTATCAATGTAGAAAGACACTAGATTTGAGTGAGCTGAGCAGGATGAAGCTTGTTGTTCTGGACATTCTGCTAGATATATATCTATATATCTATCTACACTGCAGGTAATCATCGGACAGACTGAAAACCGAGCTAGCGGTATGATCTAGAAGAGATTTGCATATGGAAGATGGGCACGCGCGTGCTCGGCCGATAGAAGAAGACTACGAGAATGCACACGCCCGAGGGAAAAGTGGTTTGATATTGAGGGTGAAGATAGGTCGGATCCGGAGATGACAAAGCTATACCTCATTGGGAAATCAAAGGTGCGACGTCCCCTCCTCGGGACCGACGGGCATAAACTCGTGCTCATGAGCAAGCAACAACTTGAACTCGACAACTTTTCGGCCTTTTTTGTTACCCGAGATGTTTTGAATTATACTGGGGTTCTCTCCTTGGTTTCGGCCTTCAACTACACTACACGTCTATACCTGCTATTTACTGCACCTGATTCATCTACTCTACTCTATTCTACTTCCAACGCCCATCAATCAATCAATCAAAGAGGGGCCCAATCAATCAATAATCAGCCTCCAGTATCTATCTACCTAATACACAGTACTGTACACTACTGTACTGTAAAGAGCACGGTCGCCAAGCGAAAAATAAAGCTCCCGTCCCGTAGTCTCGGGCCCGAAGATCAATCACGCTCAAGGCATCACAACGTCTGTTCTCCCTTTGCAGATCTGTAACTGGCTACAAACCGATCCAATTTGCATGTCCCTGACTCTGATCCCTACCAACAGTCTTATACAAACCGCACCACCCTCAGCCCTACAGTACTGTGCTGTACCGCACCCGATACGTACATGCTGAGGGAGACTTGCAGCTCAGCTGAGCCCGTCAAGTCTCTCAATTCTGTTCAAAACGCCTCTTTTGGGGGGTCTTGTCCTGCTGTTCATTCGCCGCCACATATTTGCTACGGCACGGTACTGTACCTCCAGTAACACCCAGGTGTTGCTGTCTAGGTATCGTTGTCTCGGGACCCAACACCTCCGTTGTTCAGCTCCGTGATACGATTCCCAATACCCACTCTATCGGGCCCAAATCCCCCGATCACTCGGTACTTTGATATCGGATTACCATGCCCTATCCCAATGGCATGCCCGGTGCCCCGGGATCGGCCCCACCACCACAGGACCAGCAGCAACAGCGATCTCAAGTACAACAACCACAAGATCCTTCCGCCATCAAGTTGACGAGAGGTACTAGCTGTGTACTCTGCCAGCAGCGTAAAGTCCGTTGCGATAAGAACAAACCATGTGCCAACTGCGTCAAGGCCAAGGTAGAATGCCGCGTTATTCCTCCCCAGCCTCCTCGTCGTCGGAAGAAGCGTCTCCAGGAGAAGGACTTGATTGATCGTCTAAAGAAATACGAATCTCTTCTCGCAGAGCACGGTGTCAAAGTTGATGCCATTGGTCATGAATTGAGGCCCGATGGTCCCCCGGGTGAGGATGTTGAAGAACTTGAGAATGACTTTGAAGGTCTAAAGACGACCCCTGAAGCCAGTTCATCCCCCGCCCCGTCTCATGCAGAACAGCGGTACGCATCCTGCAGACCACGTCTGTCGACTCTTCCCATGTTGCTGATGCTGACATCATTCATTATAGAACTGGAGGTGGAGCATGGTTTTCTTACCACAAAGAGGTGTGTTGCTAGATCATCTCTCCCATCCTCTGTAATCGTCTAACAACATATACAGTTTCGAGCCAGTGAACATATGCTTCAAGATTCTTCAGATGATGAACCTGAAGTGGGTTCCAGTATCCATCGTGCCTTTGATCGCATGTTTGATACTGATGGTTTCCCTTTCATCATTGGAGCAGCCCCTGTTCCTATAACTAACCTCCATCCTTCTACAATACACATCTTCCAACTCTGGCAAATATACATCGACAACATCAACCCACTGCTCAAAATCACACACGTTCCCACCGTGCAAGGGCAGATCATTGAGGCAAGTTCAGATCTTGAACATGCACCCAAGAACATTGAGGCTCTCATGTTCTCCATGTATCTCATGGCAATCACATCACTCGAGGACGCCGACGTTTACAAAAGGTTCAATGAGACCAAGAAAGAACTCCTAGCAAGATATCACATGGGTACACAGCATGCGTTGACAAAAGCCGGATTTATGCGGGTTAATGATCCCATTCTCTTGCAAGCCTATATCCTCTACCTAGTAAGTTTATCATAGACATCAGGCCAACATCCTAAACTGATTTTCATCTAGTTTGCTGTTAGGTGGTTTGTCGACCCACGCCAGGTCTTCTGTCTCATCGGTTTGGCTGTCCGTATCGCCCAGAGGATGGGCCTTCACCGAGATCCAGCACAGTTTGGCCTCCCGCCATTCGAGGTTGAGCAGCGCCGCCGGTTGTGGTGGACACTTGTGGGATACGATCGACGACTAGGAGAGATGTCAGGTTCAACAGTTACTGCTCTCTCTACTGGTGGAGATTGCAAGATACCCATGAACGTCAACGATTCAGATTTACATGTCGATGGCAAAGAATTGCCTACACCACACACTGGACCAACCGAGATGCTCTTCTCACTCACAAGAGTTGAGCTCGCCATGGCTGTTTCAAGCGATAGTAATCGTGACAGCTTCAAAATGAACAACACAGACAAGAGCCCCCCTGCTGGGACACCGGGTTTGAAGAATCAAGCCACTATCCGCCTTGCTGGTCAAGACGGTCCTGCCTATACTCTCGACGGTTACTGTGCACACATCGAGGGCACGTATCTCAGCCAATGTGACCCCAAGATCCCCCTGCACTTTTTCACGCTCACCATGACTCGTCAAGCCATGTGCAAGATGCGTATTATTAGTTTCCTTGTTCGAATGCACAGCAACGACGATAACCTCCCCCTGAAAGAAGTTGAACGGGACAGCCTTTTTCTACAAGCCACGCAAATGATTGAGTATGACAACATCGTTCAGTCATCTGAGTCTTTGCGCCCATTTAAGTGGTACTCTATGCATCACTTCCCTTTCCCTGCCTACATGTTCCTCGTGCAGGAGCTGCGCCATCGCGTCTCCGGCCCCATGGTAGAGCGAGCATGGGATGCTATAGAAAAGAACCACGACCTTCGTGGACTTCTCAACAATTACCATAACCCTATGCACATGGCCTTCGGTGGTCACTTCATCAAAGCTTGGGACGCGCATGAAACTGCCATGATAGCTGCTGGTAGACAGGTTCACCGACCAGCTTTCCTAGCACCCTTGCGTGAACGTGTTGCTGCTCGCCGGCGAGCAAAACAACAGAACCGACCTGACAATAACGCGTCTTCCCAGCCTCAAATCGGCGTCCCACACTCTCAGGTCACGACGCCGTCTTCCACGGGCTTTGCCCATTCTGTTGGCCAAATGACCCCTGGGACTGTCCACCAGAGCCAGCGAGCAAATTCAGGCTCCGTGGCCTCAAGCGATGAACCCGGTGAGATGGATTGGACATATATGATGTCGGGCTACAATGATACTGCCAGCTACCCCCCGATGGGTGGTTTCGGCAGCTTCAGTGGCGGATTTGGCGGAGGGATGCCTGGTATGCCTGGTATGCCACCGGGGATGGGAGGAATGGGGCGTCCTCCAGGTGGTAACATGTTTGGTGGAAATTAGAACAACATGAGCAGTGATGCGATATGATATAATGCACGAGCGTCCTTTTTTGTTTCGTTTATTTGGTTGTTTTTTCTTCCAAGTGGAATACGGCACTTTGTCCTTGGAAATGTTTGTTTGTATGATGAGACTTGAACATGATGCATCTGACTGTTTTTGCTTTTTCTATCACTTCTAATGTTCCGACAGCTGGAAAGCTAATATCACCCCCAGAACATGCAGTCAAGGTCACCATATAATATATTAGAGTTTGATGTTGGTCGGTTCACTTTTGCCCCCCCTTCAATCCGGAGGTCCTTCGTATTAATTTCACCAATCGTGTCGGGGATCACAGCTTCTTCCCGCCTGACCCATGCTTAAGCATAAAGTGAGAACTGTGATGGCACTTCTATCGAGATTTCACATTTGCAGATGAAAGTAGTTTACTATTTTTTGCTGATCATTTTCAGCTGTGAGTACTAGCCTATCAGTACATCGTTCATCGCTCACATCAGTGTGCCAAAGCTCTTCCCCGCTGAGTCACCATGTGAAGTTGTTTAGTATCATCCTTCAAGGGCGGCCAAGCCGATAGTCGATTATAGCTAGTTGATGATTCGGGGAACCTCCTCACCGTATCACTTTTCCAAGCTTGATGACCAACATGAGCCCACAGCGAGCTGATTAGTCGTGGTTTGATGACGGGCGATTGTTTGCTTTGTGTTGCATTTCTACGACTCGAAAGTACCATGCGAGGTAACCCTCCACTCATGTCATCCCAAGTGCCAAAGGCCAGATAGACTGGCATTTGGCTGGTCACACACGTGAAGCGGAGACACAAGCATCATGCACGCTGACAGTCATTGAGTCAGTCTTTGACCGAAATCCACCAACACGACTAAGCCTTCAAGAAATGTGCCACTTTGATGAGGATTTCTTTCTTCAGGTCCTATGATAGTGGCTTCTGCGCCCAGCAATCAATCAGGTCGAGTTGTGCATGAATGCGGGTGTTGCTGAGGGTTTCAAATATGCTGTGACCAAGCTCATTGGCCTCTTCTTCTGTAAGCCCCATGATATCTGGGCGGCCCAGCATTGCCGTAACCCATTCCTCAAGTATGTTCTGAGCGAAAATTCCCATCTCTCGCATCTTTGCTTCCCGGTGCCATCGTCCAACAGGCACGTATGAGTGACGTTCGTTGACATTGACAAAGCCAACGTCACGTAATGTTTCAACGATCTGGAAGGGAAACCGTAAATTCCAGCCATATATTGTCGTGAAGGGACCTTCGACAAGCCGGTAGAACTTGTTCATGGGATGATCATCCCCAGCAGTATCATCGAGAGAGAATACAAATGGAACGAATTCGTGGATCTCAATCCAAGCGCCCGGTTTCAGTTTCCTAGAAGCATCTAATGAGGTGGTGTCACAAGGGTGTTGGGTCACTCGACTTACTCAAAAGCCCTTTCTATTAGCTGTCTCGGTTTCCGCAAAGTCTGCAACAGGGCCCTAACATGAATCAAATCTGCATCGTCGTAGGTCCTCGTCCATGGGCGAATTTCGTCCTCGAGGTCTTCTACTCGAAACTCGACATTCGGAGGGGTCCAATGAGGTTGGATTGGTGAAAGATCACACCCTATGACCCTTGCGCTGGGAAAGTTTTCGGCGACTGAGATAGACGCGGAGTCAGCTTGAGAGTGTCGTGATCGAGATGGAGAAACTGACCATCTTGTGCCCACATTCCTACACCAGTACCAAGATCAACAATCTTTTGTGGATTTTCCCCGATTGGAGCTAGGAATAGTTTCCCATCGAGAAGATAATCCAGATACAACTTGTGCTTTAGACCCTCGCGAACCTGCTCGGGTTCGTCATTTGGCAGGCCGTAACGACCACATAGAAAGCCTTGATACCGTCTTATAGATCAGTATGCATTCGGTAACAGGATACAGCCAAGGGCAAGCAACACACCTTCCATGTTCGTATGAGTAAAGCTCTCTAGTGTTGACTGATGTAAACTCGGAGGTTGCTATAGAATCTCCATAGTCTGACATTGGATCCTCTTCAGGGTCATTATGATCCATTGCTACGGAACCTCTGCTTCAGGTCCCTCTTGAGCGGTCGTGCTCGAGAAGAGGCAAGTTTGGTGGGAGGGGAATGGTATTTGACGAGAATACATGAGGACCCGGCAGACCAGGACCAGATAGGTAACCTACTGTAGCAGCAAGCTAAGAAAAGGGTACAGTAAGGTAGGATGATAAGTTGGGCGGTGGTGGGTCAAGTCTAAGCCTACATACATATATGCCGGTGAGAGATACCCAGACCTTGTCCCGAGGGTAGGGTACGGTACGGTACGTAGGGATGGATGCCGCAGGGGAAGTGTCTGTAGGTAATTTAATCCTGGAAGAATGATATGCGACAGGGAGAGCTGAGACAAGCAAGCATGTCAATCAATGATGGTTCAAAGAAATACGGTACGTCAGGCTGGGCTGGGCTGGATGATAGGGCGTCGTTGAACCAAAGTTGTACAAGAGTAACCAGAGGACCCAGCAGACTGGACTGTGTGGAGGGGGCTAGTCGTATCAATGGTCACAAGCAGCCAATGCAAGTAGAGCACAGGAGAGGAGGATTTCCAGAAGAACGGGAGGGAGGGGGAGGCGGCGCAGGGAGACCCAGAAGTTCTCCCAGAAGACCGGTAAGTTGGTAACTAGCAAACAAGACGGTCGGTGCGGGATGGGATGGGTGTGGGCTTTGGAGCCAAGTGGCATGGCTCCAAGCTGTCGGGACAAACCGAAACTCTTTTGAGAAGAGCTCACACTGAGGATCTGCAGCCGTAATGCGACCCAGTTGTGACGTGGTCGAACGAGCGAGCAAGCTCCGTCTAGTCAGTGTAGCTAGAGTTGAGACGATGGCTGGATGGATGGATGGATGCAGATTGGTAATTATGCCAATCTGCGAACGAGGATAGCTACCCAATAGGAAGAGGACCGCGGCCAAGAAATAGGGTTTCGGGCGAGGGTTTGATGGTGTATGAGTTGTGGTTATTGAAGCCTGTCAAGTTCAGTTGTTGTATAACTGCATGGAAACTAGTGTAGTTCCAACCCTTTGTGGGAATATGGCCGGCCTGATACAATGATGGATCATGCCATTCTCTCGACTACTCCGTTTCTGTGAGCCGTTAAAGCAAACCAAGGCAAACCGAGACCTCTCTGCGACTCTGGACTGGTGTCCGGTATTAACGGTAACGTAGCTTGCGTATCCGTACTCTGTGCTCCGTACATACGTGGGCATTGTAATTGCAGAGTGGGCCAAATGAAAGGACCCTCACTTCGGAGCGGAGGACTTGGAGTCGTCCATTCCGTTCGGTCGCGGCAAGGGAGGGAGGAGTGCTCGTCCACTTCCGTTGAAACCGTCAACTGGGGTTGGTTGTTCAGCTTTGTTGAGTTGATTATGTGAAACTCGACTGAGTGTTTCACATAGGTACATATCCTATCGAGGATGAAGACCAAGACAATGCTGATGATGCTAGAATCGAGTTTGACAGTCTATGTCAAATCATAGAGGCGCTGTCAATCAACACAATAATGCCTGCAGGACTGCATTGGCTTGTGCTATGCCTTATTTACCTTCCTAGGTAGAGCAGCAGGGAGGCTCTCCAGGGTTTAAGGAAACCCAGGCAGGAAAAAAGCCTCCGGAAAAGTCGGGGTGGTATCCGAAACCAACTTGATCGGGCTGTGAAGGATTCATCATGAATGAGGCTCTAAAATAACGCATTTTTATGTGTCCTTGTTCGATATTAGTCAAAGGGAGATGTCAAGAGTTGATGCAAAGTCGAGGATCGAGTGAAAGGGGCTTCATAAAGGACGATACCTGCCTGCCCAAGCTCAGAGGAAGCACGGATAACAACAGAGGGGAGGAGGTATTATCCGCACCTGCCTACAGAGTATACTTCGTACCTTCCTAGGTTAACTAGTAGTCAAGAACCAAGTTACCTGTGTCTTGTAAGAATTGATTGAAAGTAATTATCAGGCAGGTTAGTAATTATTATTATCTCTTCAAGTATCAAGCAACATTTCCAATTCCCAATCCTTATTCCTAAGTATCTCATAATCAACTGCATAAAGTCTTGGCCGCGTCCAGTTCATTATGTATGTTCTATAAATGGAAGGAGGGGCAGCCCGTGCCATTCCCAGCTGCTACCGCGTTAACGGTTGGCCAATTTGCTAGGTCAAGCGAGCGCGTCATTCATTAATCAACCAAACCAAACCAAATCAAACTAAGTCCAAGTCGCGTCGCCAAAAACACGTCTGCCAGCCAAATTATTCAACGTCTGAGCAACGCAACGCAACGCACCAATACAGACACAGCTACGTACAGCTTAACGATAACGACGTTTATACTTCCACGCTTGAAGAATATTTTCTTCTTCTTTTTTTTTTCTAGGGTTAATTATATTTTCAACTCAACCTCTCACTTTACCAATATTTTCCACTTCTCGACTCCTCCCCATCTACTTTACGCGATCATCGCGTCCCGGCCTCACCCCTTGACGATCCAACCTCGACTCAAGTTATATCACTCTACGCCCATGAAACTTGTGACATATCGACATAGCGATTGGGCCGCTTCCATATTATTGCCGTCATGTATCTTCCACGGCAATTGATCTCGAAACTATACGTCCATCTACAACAAACACGCCATCCACTCTCCCCGCCTGTCCTCATTCTTGTCGCCCTCGAACCCGATGCTCTCTGCGCTTGTAGAATTCTCACTCGACTACTCAAACATGACTACATTCCCCACAAGATCCAGCCCGTTGCTGGGTATACAGATCTTGAGAAGGCGGGCCGAGAACTGGTCGTACCTATGATGGAATCTCAGGGAGGCAGCGGTGGTGTCGTTGTTTGCCTTGGTGTTGGAGGCATGGTTGATCTGGGGCCACTTCTTGGTCTTGAGCCCGAAGGCGACGATGCTCCTTATAGTGGTGTCGAGGTTTGGGTTATGGACGCTCATCGACCATGGAACCTGGGAAACGTTTTTGGCGGATATCCCCTTGACCCTGAAACCGAGATTTCGTCATCTTATCAATCAAGGTGTCCTGCTGGGGTCAATGGTGGCATGATTGAATCAGGGTTTAAGCCTGGTAAAGGTGGTATCATTGTCTTCGATGACGGTGATATCGTAGACGATATGCAAACTGAACGCAATGCGTACCTCGAGCTAATGGAGATGCCCGAAGTCGATGATGACGGCGAGGATTTGGGAGATACCGATGACGAAGACGAAGACGGGGACGAAAGGCCCGACAGTATCGCCCAAGAACCTGCCCGTGCAGGCCAAAAACGAAAAAGTTGGTTTGATGCAGAGGATGATAGTGACGATGATAGGCCGCACCAACGGCGAAGGAGTAACTCGGTACGATGGCCCAGCTATTTTTTGCTTAGACTTACTGACATGATCGTATAGTCTAGCTCTATTGCGGAGTCATTGCGGCGTCCACAACAAAGAGGGCTATTATCTCTACGACAGCCCGACGCTGGGTTATCAAGCGATCCAGTCGAACCCCCCTCTGGAGCACAACTTCCCGCCGAACTGTCACCGCGCGCACAACGAAGACAACTACTACGATTGCGACAAAAACACGAAGCCATCCTACACCAATACTACAAAGTTGGATCCTCTTTCTCAGAACCACTGTCATCGATGATGTATTCGCTTGCTTCTGATCTTGGTAGGCCAGATAACGACCTCCTGTGGTTATCGATTGTTGGAGTCACATCCATGGAACTCTATGGTCGTTCATCAGCAGGCATTGCCGCGCCTGTCAGAAAGAGCGAAAAGAGTCGCCCGACAGGCTGGTTAGGGACTCGGGGCACCCAAATACGCCAAATATTGCGTGATGAGGTCAGGCGACTGAACCCTCCCGAACTTACGAATGGGCGTGTTGCTGTGGAAAATACAGGTGTAATTCCTACTACAGCAAGGAATCCAGAAGACACGGGAATCCGGCTGTCCCCTGAGCCCAGGTTCCTGCTTATTCGGCACTGGAGTCTCTACGACAGTATGTTGCATTCGCCATATCTATTTTCTCGGCTCAAGACTTGGAGCGAAGCGGGAATCAAGCGACTTCACAAGCTGCTTGCAAAAATGGGTGTTAGCCTTGCCCAATGCAAGCAGAGCTATACCCATATGGACATGATGCTGAAGCGGGAGCTCAGAGCAAAACTGTTGAAATACGGTTCACTTTATAACCTTGACGAGATGGTGCCGTCAGTCGATACAGATGGCAAAGACCGTGCTGGTGCTAAAGATGGATGGGGCTTTGTCCGAAGTTGGGGATGGCGAGCAACGCTGAGTGCTCAGGATGTGGGCGTTGTTATTGGCGCACTCTTGGAAGTGGGAAAGCATGTCCAGAACACAGACTCGGCAGCAGCAGCAAGTCAGGCGGGACGGGACGTGGAGGAAGAGGCTGAGTTTACAGCCCAGGGCGAGGAATGGATCGAACGGTTCTGGGAGGCATACGATGCGCTCGAAAAGTAAGTACATGTCTGTTCCAGATTCCAGTTCCTGCTTGCTGACTTTTGATAGCATCGACGCGCTGAAAGCCGGTCTCCCCACTGCTCAGTTCCTCCACCGGGCAATTTACCGGACGGGGACATCTCTCATCAACAAGAAGCAGATCAAGCATCTTCGTGCTTTCCGCATGTGTGTTGTTAAGGAAGGCCCTGACGTTGCATTGTTCACTCATCCTGCAGCACTCACCAAACTATCACTTTGGATAGGCGAAGCCCTTGCAGAACAAGAGAGGGAAGCCCATGGTAAGCTATCACATGGTGGTCGTGGCACACCCCTCGTCGTCGCCAGTCTCAATGAGAAAAGGGGTGTATATGTTGTAGTTGGCACTGGCGGCGGGGGTGGTCCTGATACCACGCTGCTTGACAGAGAAGCCGCCAAAAAACGAAAGGTCGAAAGAGAGGCAAAGCTGAAGAAGAAAGAAGAGTCGCGCTTAGCAAAGCAGAAGATTCGGGAGGATAAGCGCGCGGCCCGACGAGACGCGGGTGACGATGAAGACGAACTGGAGACGGAATCAGAGGACTCGGACAGTTCAGACTCTGATGCGTCAGATGAGGAAGACGTCGAGCATGAAAAGGGCTACGGCCTCAACAAGTTTGGCATCGCGTTTCAAGAGGTGGTGGCAGAGACGAACACGCGGGTTCGTATCGACAGCTTTGAGCATTGTGTGGTAGAGGTGAAGAAGGAAGATCTTGGTGGTTTCCTTGAGAGCTTGAGCACGAAGGCTGTTGTGGGTTAAAGATGACGAGTGCAATGGGCTGGGCTGGCATGGTTGTTGCCAAGTTTAATGATTGTATACGTTGGTGTGTTCGAGGAGGTGCAAGCGGACGGGATGGTTACTTTTTGGATGGGATATTTTCCAAGCTTGGAGATGGATAGGAGTAAGGAGGCATCATCATGATTTGGGACACAGCTAGCATGCATGGGGTGGAACAATGGTTAAGATACCTCTTTGCAAGACTTCCCTTGGGGAGTGAGTATGTTGAGTATGATACATTTGGAATTGATATTGGAAACTTGTGACAGACATATGCTATGGAGGCCTGTCAGCATGAGGTCGGTAGCTCGTGGATATATGTATGAGGCCTCTGATGAAGATGCAATCTAACAGGGGTTGTGTAGAATAGTATGTCACCCTGAGGTTTTGCTTGGAAGCTAGGTGGCTAGATAGGCGTTTAGTTTCAGTGAGGTGGGCGCAGCAAAAGCTTATTGACGATAGAGTGGTCTGGCGCCGGCTTGGCACAGATGCTCATTTCCTTGTCTGTAGGGTACTTGTGTCCTTAAGAGTAGAGTTGTGACACCTGAGCGACTGTATCTCCTAATCTCGGATACCGTTTGTTGAAAGTCCTCAAGTTGTCGGGGTTTGGTGAAGCTCAGATAGTCAACGATACCTGGACCGGGATTATAGAAGGTCACGAGAACAATGAGAAGCCCACACGAGCCACTAATTAGTCGTTCTAGAACCGAGAACTTGGTCCTTGTGCTTTGGTTGACCGTTTGCCACGCTCCAAGAAGTCGAAAAATGACACAGCAGCACAGCCCCTTTGATATTCAGACCGTTGCTGTAAAATGCTTGGACGGTTAAAGAGGCAGCCTACTAATATATCTGAGGCTGTCATGATTCATTGTCGAAACTCTCAAAACCTTGTATCCTCGTGTCCATTGGGTCGGGTTTGCCATTGGAAGCGATACTAGGTAAATAGATTTTGCCGGGTCGAGCGAGGTAGGTGCGGTTTCGCTTCCAATACCAATTGGTTGGAAGGTATCACGGACGTGACCATTTGGAGATTACAGCGGGGGTTTGATAGCCCAGAACCCCGCCCCCACTATCAGTGTCCGCCCGAGCACTGAATGATGTGCTGAAGAATGCGCTGGAACTTCAGCGGAGTTGTTGCCATCTTGGGTCCCATCTGTCTCGGTCTCCCGCCTCACCTCATCATCCGGGCTCGCCTTCCCACCTACGGGCTTCCAATGCCTCTGTATCTAGTGGCCTCCACTTCTCCGACCTAGGTACCTGGTTATTCCATCTCCATCTCTCTTCCGCCTCTTGTTACTCTACCTCTCTACTTTGACTTGTACCGCTCAACTTAACTTTTCTTCCCTGAAACAACCAACTTGAACCTCTTCTTCGCCTTGTGTTCTTACACGATTACAAATCTTTCCCCTCCCATCCCCTCTTCTTCTTCTATTCTACTTACTCGCCCGTCCTGTTCTGTCCCTGTCGCACGACCCTGAGAGCTTAATAGCCTCCCCCTCACTAATAAGCGCCTTGCTTCTTTCTAACCCCGACGCAACCTACTTGTTTCATCCTCAGTCCTCCCGACATCGACATCGACATTATCATCTATCACGTTTCTTTCCGATAAGCGATTCTTCACGAGGCCGAGCTCATCCTCACCCATCCTTGGCGACTTGGCTCTATAGCCCCTCGTTTATCCCGAGTTAAAAGACAACCAAGGACGACGTCCAAGTCTTTGTTTCGACCATCGCGCAATTCGCGCCCTGCCTCAACCTCCGCCGATAACAACCGAAAGTCCGAGACGTCATGGGTAAATCGTGAGTTTGTCCCTGGCCCATTCCTCCTGTCGTGAGGAGTCGCTTTACGGCATTCTTCTGCCCTTGATCGATTCCGTATCTTTGAGTGACGTTGCGTCACTTGCCGCCAGAATCTCACCGGGCGCAAGCGCATTTGTCAACATCGGGTTCCTGCGGAAGCTAAGGGCCGACGTCATTATACCTAAGGATCTGCCTCATCACGATGATAGTCCAGCACTAACTTGACTGCCTTTATCTAGACAGTCCAAGCTCTCCCAAGATCAGCTTGTTGAGCTTCAAAAGTCGACCCATTTCGACAAGAAGGAGCTGCAACAATGGTACAAGGGTAAGTCATTCTCTGTCGCTCACGCGGCCTCCTACTTGGTTTGCACTGCCCGCATATCTATCCATCCAAAGACTACCTAGACCACTTCGCATGATGAGAATGGGTGCCTGATACTAGTGCTAGGTTTCCTCAAGGACTGCCCGTCGGGTACACTCACCAAGGAGGAGTTCCAGAAGATCTACAGACAATTCTTCCCGTTCGGAGATCCGAGCTCGTTTGCCGATTATGTATTCAACGTATTCGATAGCGACAAGTCCGGCACCATCGACTTTAAGGAATTCATCTGCGCGTTAAGTGTTACCAGCAGAGGCAAGATGGAGGATAAGCTGGATTGGGCCTTCCAGCTGTACGATATTGATGGCGACGGCAAGATTAGCTATGACGAGATGCTCAAGATTGTCGAAGCTATCTACAAGATGGTGAGTGCTGACTGACTGACTTGGTGCCCCACAACAATCGTTTCATGTTCTCGGAACTCTCGGGGAGATGAACGAACGGGCCAACACAACGAACACACACTAAACATGTCTAGGTCGGCTCCATGGTCAAACTACCCGAAGACGAAGATACCCCCGAGAAGCGAGTAAGAAAGATCTTCCGCATGATGGACAAGGACGAGAACGGCAGTCTAGACATGGAGGAGTTCAAGGAGGGTAGCAAACGGGATGAGACGATTGTCTCGGCGCTATCTCTCTATGACGGCTTGGTGTAGGAGTAACGGAATTCCACCAACAATGATATGAAGGGAATACCAGCGAGAGGTGGACACAGAAAGAAAGAAAGAAAGAGAAACAAATACGAATGAAAAGAAGGACCCATGGGTGCCATGATTGGCCAGGAGTGTGAGGAGCTTTTGTCTTTTTGCTTTTCCTTCCTGTTTGTCCTTGACCCGAGGACGCGGCCTCTTGCTTGCGAGAGTGAGCCTTGGAGAGAGGTATATTATTATGGAATAAATCGATTTGCAATTTTTGAACTGGGTGTTATTATCTGTTTCTATGGTGAATGTACTTACGGTTGGGTTCTGTCAGTCAGTCAGCCGGTCTGGTTTGAGATATGGATGCTTAGATGAGACGGGTACCCCAGGGCCTCTTCACATCTTCCTATATGATTTTGGACCATAAGTTCAAGCCTGTTCACTGAATTGATACAGGAGAACTATTATCGGAATAGGGAATGGATGGACAGGGTTCGGTTCGCTGTTGTGTCACCTGTACCTATCTACCTACTTCTCTGTATATTGTCTCTTGGGCTCTTATATCTACCTACGACCTACATATCCAACTAGATCCCTGATAAGGCTGATATAAGAGAAATACTTACTTCCCATTTCCATTTGCTGGTCAAGTTACTGATTTATCAAAGAGAAGGCGGGATCCACTTACACTTCAACTCCCGTACTCGGCTAGGTCCATTGCTTTTCACACTAAGATATCCATCTCCATATCAGACCTTTTTCAACATCATGTAACATGACATGAAGTTTTTGATACCCTTCAGCAGAACTACTATTCAGATCCTAAAATGGATTTTATAAATAATCTCCTGGCAAATCTCGAGCCAGAAGTTGAAGATGCAGAAGAAGGTGCTTTAAACTCACTCTCATGCAGGGCAGGTCTCACTAACACGCAACAAATAGAAACTTTTATGCTCTACTCTCAGCCTATACCTTCTATGAATCTCGGCTTTATAGATGCTCGTGCTGCTGAGGTCGATGTCTCGGTTGCTGATCGCGACTATACTATTCATCAATCTCCCGCTGTCCTCTCATCTTCACGAGCAGGCGGGACAACCGGAGCTGGTAAGTCTTCTCACACTCAGAGGAACAAGAAGCTGACATTATATACAGTTCTGTGGAAGATAGCGCCCAGCTTCGCCTCATGGCTCTCTTCACCCTCTAATCCAATCCTCACCAACACCATCCACCCCAACGCCTCCATCCTCGAGCTCGGATGTGGCATATCACCCCTGAGTGCCCTAGCCCTTGGCCCACGCGTAGCACGCTATGTTCTCACCGACCAGTCCTACGTGCAGCGTCTTGTACAGCGGAATCTAGACGAGAACTTATCTTCGGCCTTTAGTTCAGGTTCGTCTACGCCTACGAGTGGTCGAGGTAGAAAGAAGCGAAATGGGCACGGGCATGGGCATGACACGGTTCAGTCCAATATTCGCTTCACGACGCTTGACTGGGAGACAGATCAGGTCACGCCATCTCTCACTGGTTCTGATGAGACCCGCAGCTTTGACGCTGTTGTTGCTTGTGATTGTGTGTATAACTACGCTCTGGTAGATCCTTTTGTCCAGGCATGTGCAGACGCATGTCGTCTAAGATTCTCTGACGAGGCGTTTGCGGATGCTGATGAGAAACGGCCGTGTATCTGTGTCATTGGACAACAACTTCGAAGTGACGAGGTTTTCGAGTCTTGGCTCAAGGCCTTTTCAGCCTCGTTCCATGTTTGGAGGGTTTCCGATAATGCATTGCCTGGAGAGTTACAACCCTCAGCAGGCTTCGTTGTACATGTCGGTATCCTCAAGGAAGAGATGAGAGAAAGACACTGAACTCAAATATGTGACCTCAAGTACATTCATAGATTATAGAAGTGGTCGGCGTTCAATTTGTGAAAGAACTGTGCTTGTCTCGCGTAAAAGGCGCTCTCGTTTTGTATTTCCAGTCCTATCAACTCTGGTCCTTTTCATTCATAAACCTCTTGGGAGTATCCATACGATATCTTGCCCAATTTTGAGTGCTTTGCAACCGTCAGCGCAGGCAAAGTCAGCCACCCTTTTCTCTGCCAATCCAAGCAGAGATTCAAAATAACAGAAACCAAATGCTAATCATCATATACCAGTAAACCCAGATTACTTCGCCGTAAAGTCATTCAACCATTCGTTTAGTACGTTCGTCAGATCACCACTCGAGAGGCTCCTTCTTCTCCTCGCCGCGATTTGTCTTGGGAACCGGCACAGCCTTGGCAGCCAGCTTGCCGCCTTGTCCAGGACGCTTCAGATAACCTGTACCATCGAGCCAGGGAGTGTTTTGTGTCATGCGTCGCTCAAACTCAGCAATCTTATCATCCTGCTGCATGGTCAGGCCAATGTCGTCGAGACCGTTGATCAGGCAGTGCTTGCGGAACTCCTCAACGTCGAATGAGCAGATGGTCTCGCCGTCGGCATTCTTGATCAGCTGGTTGGGCAGATCAATCTCAATGTCGCGGTTGGCGCGCGCCTCAGCTGCGATTGCATCCAGGTTCTTCTTGTCTTCGATCCTGATGGGCAGCATGCCGTTCTTGAAGGTGTTGTTGAAAAAGATGTCGGCGAAAGAGGGTGCGATAACACACTTGATACCGAAGTCAAGGAGAGCCCAGGGGGCGTGCTCACGAGAACTACCACATCCAAAGTTGGGTCCAGTGACAACCAGAGTCTTGGTCTTTCGGTAAGGCTCCTGGTTCAAGACAAAGTCGGGGTTCTCGGATCCATCCTCCTTGTATCGGAGCTCGTAGAAGAGGGCGTTACCAAGACCGGTTCGCTTGATGGTCTTGAGGAACTGCTTGGGAATAATGGCATCAGTGTCGACGTTGGATCGATCTAGAGGAGCAGCAGTGCCCTTCCAGATGGTGAACTTGGGCAAACCAGCAGCAGCACCGGTGGCGCTGACCAGAGTGTTAGTGTGAGGTTGAGAGTCCTGAGGCTGGTCACCAATCATCTCTCGCTCCTCGGAGTCGTCCTTGGTTCGCTCATCCACGTGAGGCTCCTCAGCAGGAAGCTCGCGGGCCTTGAAGGCTGACTGATGGGTGTAGTGAGACAGCTTGCGAACATCGGCGAGCTTGCCAACAATACCTGCGGCAGCAGCCATGACAGGAGACATGAGATGGGTTCGGCTAAGAGCACCCTGTCGACCCTCGAAGTTTCGGTTGGATGTACTGGCGCATCGTTCCTTGGGAGCAAGAATATCAGGGTTCATGCCCAGGCACATACTGCATCCAGCCTCTCTCCACTCGAAACCAGCATCAACAAAGATCTGGTCAAGACCCTCCTCCTCAGCCTGGGCCTTGACAAGACCAGAGCCAGGGACCACCATTGCGCGCTTGATGTTGGCAGCAACCTTGCGTCCCTTGACGACATTGGCAGCGGCTCGCAGATCCTCAATTCGGGCGTTGGTGCAAGATCCAATAAAGACCTTGTCGACGGGAATGTCCTCCATAGGTGTTCCGGCAGTCAGGCCCATGTATTCAAGCATGCGGCGACCAGCAGCCTTCTTGCTCTCGCTGCTAAAGGTCTCGGGATCAGGGACACAACCGGTAATGGGAATGACATCCTCGGGGCTGGTTCCCCAGGTAATAGTGGGAATGATATCCTTGGCATCAATGAAGACATCGATATCGTACTTGGCGCCAGCATCAGACTGGAGGGACTTCCAGTAAGCAACAGCCTGGTTCCAAGTGTCGGAGCCATACTTGGGGGCAAGGGGGCGGCCCTTGAGGTATTCAAAGGTTATCTCATCAGGGGCAACCATACCAGCACGGGCACCACCCTCGATGGCCATGTTGCAGATGGACATGCGAGCTTCCATGCTCAGACTTCGGATGACGGATCCACAGAACTCAATAACAGCACCAGTACCTCCGGCAGTACCGATCTTGCCGATGGCGTGGAGGACGACATCCTTGGAGCTGACGCCAGGGGCCAGTTCACCATCGACCTGTATCCTCATGTTCTTGCTGCGCTTGGTGATGAGGCACTGGGTAGCCAAGACGTGCTCGACCTCACTGGTACCGATACCGAAGGCGAGGGCACCGAAGGCGCCATGTGTCGAGGTGTGGCTGTCACCGCACACAACGGTGGTACCGGGGAGAGTGAAGCCTTGTTCGGGGCCAATGATATGCACGATACCTTGTCGCTTGTCGCCCAGCCCGAAGTATGTGACTCCAAACTTCTTAACATTCTCCTCCAGAGTAACACACTGCGTTCGGGAATCGTCCTCCTCGATAAATGAAGCAATGTCCTTAAGGGCTTTGCGAGAAGTGGTGGGCACGTTCTGCAGGGTCCAGGGTTAGCAAAGGTTCTTGAATAATCACCATTTACAAAGTGATTAGAGTTAATTGGTAAATCATACATGATCAGTGGTAGCCAGAGTGCAATCCGGTCTTCGGACTTTTCGGCCTGCATTCTCGAGTCCCTCGAAGGCTTGCTGTTGGCGGTTTTGTTAGCGGATGCTCGGAACCAATGTCGATCGTTTGGGGGAAACTTAGACTTACTGGTGATGTCACTTCGTGGACCAAGTGTCGGTCTTTTGACCAACTTTTGTCAGTTCAATTCTCATGAGAAGAATTAGACACAGAAACATACCGATATAGAGGAGAATTGTGCCATCGAGCTTCTCATCGACAATATGCGCCGAGAAGACCTTGTCGTACAGAGTCTGGGGTGTACCCACAGGAGCAGGCATCTTGGCAATTGGAATCGCTTTGAGCGAGGAACTTTCTAAGGGTATTCGAAAAGGAGGTGGTTAACAGAGTGAGTGAAGAGATATGAATGCGGGGTGAGAGAGTATGTGTTTCTTGTTGAGGAGGAAGGGATAGAGAGGATATAGGAGTTGTTCAGGAAAAGAGAAGAATGTTGAACTCTCCACGTTGGAAGGGGGAAACGAGATATAAGGCAGCTGAAAGGGAAGGAAGGAAACAGGAATCGGATCTAGAATCGGAATTAGAATTGGAAAGAAGGCGTCTGCCTCTGGGGTTTATCAACAAAATTTCATCTCGGCGCCCCTCCCCTACGAGCTTCATGGAATTGACGCCGATGATCGGAGGGACCGTCAGCAATTGGAGTTCACGGAGAGGCCAGAAGCCCCAGGACGGGCGCCACCGCGGGGTAGACCCACCACTGTCTCCTGCGCTGATTGCTAAATAATCCATCACTATTGGCTGCTGGCAGATCGCTACTTTTTCAACCTCCGATGTCAAAATCAAAGACCTCCGATTAACCATCTGGTTTTTACCAATTCTCAAACTCCACGGCTCTATCCTGGTCTAATTACGGCATCAATTCACTTGTCCAACCCAATGCCGAGTTTCAGGCATTTATAAATTAGCTAATGGTATCAGGCCCAAAAAGCCAACCCCGTTCAAACGACAGACAGAAATCATATCACAATTAACCTAACCTAACCATGCATTCATCTATCAATTCTTTACCGTAACGTACGTACCGTCTATTTTTACCTTCCTCCGCATCCGCCATCGGCCTACGGCTTGCCCCGGAACATGTAGACTCCGGCACCGGTCTCTTCCCGGGTATCCGCCCGGCCGCTCCTAGGTTCCATGTCTGTCTTTCTCTACCAACCCTACCAACCCTACCTCTAGTAGTCGTCCATGTACACTCCGGTCAAGCTCCGCCAAAACATTGCCAGTCCTTCATCAACCAAACAATCCCAGTCGTCATCCATGCACTTCATTGCGATTGCCGTTAACTCCATACTCCACACCAAAACCATAATTAATCCGAATATCAGGGGTAATGCGAGGCAAATACTCGCCAAGTCTCTCCAGCCGTTTGTTGTTGGTTCGGTAGCTCTCCAGTACGGAGAACTGTTATCAAAGACATGTTTCACCGCTCCCCAATACCAGCTCGAAAACGCCATGCTGTACCCCTTGATCGTACACAGAAACTCTTTGATAGCATCCCACAGTCCTCCTGTTTCACCCTGCTGAGATCTCTTACTGGAAAGATCTGCGATGCCGCCTTCGGCGTTCCCATGTCTTGGAGGACTGCCTGGTGCGTGCGCCCCCAGATCCATTGCTTGATTGCTGGCTCCTGGCATATGTATTTGGGATAGAAGACGTACGTTGCTCACCCGAGGGCTGCTCTTCTGAGGAATCGTTTGCTTTGTATCCTTCATTTCGATGCTCTTGACGTCTGTTGTTGTACAGGTGGATATTAACAAACTGCTGCATCGGTGGTGTTCTGGTGACACCGTTACGAGTAATTCCTTCATCCGCTCTTGAGGACTCTCCGATATAGTATCGGTCACTCGAGTCTCTTCCTCGAACCCCGATCTCGGCAATGTACTCGGTCCACGATTCTCTTGGTAGAGATCTGAGCTGTTTGGCGTCGTGCCAAAGCTTCTCAGGTTGTGAATCACCCGGTTGAGCCTGCGCCTGCGCTCTAAGCCTCCTCGGGCCTCCTGCCCTCTCTTCGGGGGGGATTTCGACGTTATCTGGCCGCACCCAGTAGTGATGGTGGTGTCTGTGGATGCACACGCCTCCTTGACTTCGTACCTATTCTTGATGTCTTTTGCCGTGTTCTGTGCCAAGATCTGGTCGTTGTTGTGATCTATGGTTCCGAGTATCGTCTGAAATTGATGCAAGACTTGGGGAGTAGTCTCTCTGGCTATCTCTTTGCTGTCTAGTTTTATTCCCTCGCTTGCCTTGGGCAGAATTTTCAACTCTTGTCTGATTGTCGCTTCTTTCGTGGGAAACGGCGGGGCGGTGAGGGGATCTCGAGTCACTGACCGCTCTGCCTCTTTTTGGTGTAGTGGGCCGGTCGTAATCCCAGCTTTCAACGCTCGCCGCTGGAGAAGTTGTACTACTGGCGACGGCGCCGAGCTTCTCAGTGCCTCTTGTTCCAGATCTGGCTGTGTCTCTGAGCTTCCTGTCAGATGTGGGCTCTATGCACGTCCTGTCAGGGCTTGGTGGTGGTGGTGTATCGAGCCTTGAATGCGTTGGGACTGGTTTTCTGGGAAACTTGATGCGGTTGGTATCAATATTATCGGGAGGATAATGGATTTCTCGTGGTTGGTCGTCAAATCTTGCACGAAGCTTCCTGGAGGAGTGTTCTCGTGGTGGCTTGGTATCTCGTCCTTGCTCTTTGTTGTTAGGCTGGTGTTGTGGTTTGATGCTGGGGGATCTGGGATCGTCAAGAGATCTAGTAACGAATCGTTGCTGATGGATGTCCGAAGTGTTTTGGTTCCTCCTGGTTCTATTTCCCCCTCCGGGTCCTTCTCTAAAAAAGATTCGGAAGCTGGGAGTTGTTCGTTGTTATCCGTCACTGGCGCGCTGACGTCCTGGGCTTTGTTGCTCTGCAAACCTTTTGTGTCTTGCAAGAAAGCTGTTTGTGTTTGTGTATCACCAGGATCATTAGGTAAAGGTCCAAGAGCAGACACTGATATCAGATCCTCGTCTAGCCCGGGCTCGTCTTGGTTATGGAAACTTATGTCATTATCGAAGAGTTCCAAGGCTGCGGGAGATAGATCTGCGGGACTGGGTCGACTTGGGGTTTTGATGACGGTATCAGATGACTGTGAGCTGTTGTTGGGTTGTGCATCAGGCAGAGATGCATCATTGGGAGACGACTTTGGGTTTGAATGGTCCAGAGGAAGGCTTAGGTCAATAAGCTCTTCCTGCTTTGCCATGTCTTGGTCGCGACGTGACTGTCGCCCTAGAGATAGGTAGGTAGGGTTAGTAGGCAGGTAGGCAGTGATCGTGAGAAGGAAGAAGATGGCATGGGTGAATATACTCACTTGACGAAGTGCTTCTGTGTGATTGGGCAATGGGACTCAACCCAGGCTCCTGAACTGACGACCACTGATGCGTCCCTCTTCGCCATTTGGCAGTGGCAGAAGCTGCCAATTGTTTTTCTGCCTTCTCTTGACGTCGCACCTTTTCAACCTCGTGGTCGAGATGTATCTTTACAATTTCAATCTCGGCCTCTTTTCTTTCAACAGCCGATGATGCGTTCTTGGCCCGAGCCTCGAGTGTCTGCAGCTTTTGTTCCGTTTCTGAGCTCAGAGCGCTCTCTCCGCTGTCTGATGTAAGATCTAGAACACCGGTTTGTGGATTGATGCCCTGTACACCCAGATAATCACCGCTCTCTCTCAGACTTTCGCGATCCTCTCGTGCCTTCTTCCTCGCCTCTCGATTGGCCTCAAGAACTTCCAATATGCTAGGTGTTGCCTGAATAACCGCCGCAAAGGACTGAGCCCTGGAAGCGCGTGTGATGGGTTGCTTTCCTTTGTCCTTTTTGGCTTCTGTGTTGTCACTCAGGTTTTTCTGGCCACGCCCCTCGCCATTTCTCAGAGGTCCAAAGTTGTTCCATCTTCCCTGAATTAGCCGTGGTTTGGGATCTGAGGGGTCCGTTTCCTTAGGCGTAGGTTTTGGTTGAGGTGATGCTTCACTCAAGTTCTTTGGTGTGTTCCAGTCCACAAGACGATCTGAACCATCTGTTCTGCTCCGCCGACCCTCTCGGCGATTATTAGCGGATTGTTGTCGTTGCGGTGGCTGTGTGTTGCCTTTAGCCTTGGATTGGGATGATCGAGTGTCATTTGCCTCTCTTTTCTCCCAAAACCCCTTGTTTCTCAACGTTCCTCCTCTTTCTGGGCGATGACTTGGAAGTTTGTTCTTGAACCAATCCCCCAAGTCTCCTAACGTTACACTTCGAGCGGGTTCCTGTTTTCCCTTGATCCATTCGCCTATGTCTCCTACTGTGAGTCTCCTCTCCCCATTATTGGGGCCCTGAGGTTTCTTTGAACCTTTCAACTGTGATGGATGATCGGATAACGCTCTGCTGCGGCGGAGAGATGACCAATGAGGTTTGCTAGACATTCCTCGTTCGGCGCTGTTGTGTGATATGTTGATATGAGTGTGTTGTATTCGGGGATTCGAATGTTAATGAGTGAAAGATATAGGTAGGGCTTCTAGTTGGACGTCAAGTTTACCTAAAAAGAGAGGAAAATAGGTATGAAGAATATCACGAGCCAGTCATGAAAGAGAAAAAGTCCATTCTATTGACTGAATTACTACTTAAGTAGTGTTCTGATAAGCTGGCGCCCGCAACTTCCTCCAACATGCGCCGAAAAGGAGTTGAAGGGAAGCCACTACGAAGGCATCTGAATTACCTCGGGGCTTCCGTGACGCTCTATGCATGAAATCAACGGCGTAATTCTTTCAGATATGTATATAGGCATGAATCATGAAGAACAGGCTCATAACAATAGTAGGTAAAGAGGTTTGGGGTATTGCATAATTATTAAGTATTCTGAAGTCAGACCTTAACGCCAACCTTTACTATCCAGGGTCATCGTAACCTCCGGTATAGTTCACATGTGCTAAAAACAAATGAAGGAAATAAGAGAACTACCATCGGGGATGAGCTTGTTGCCGTCCCAACCCAGCAAGGGGGTTACCGCCACCATTAAGCTTGGAACCCGTCAAGCGGCGATTCTCAACCCTCTTGGATGGTGTTGCCCCTCCGTAATTTCGCTGCTCATATGCAGCCATCTCTCGAGAGTTACGCGGAGATGCCGCCTCTTGTGAACCGAGTTCGTTCAAGCTTGTGGCCTTCTTGAGAGGTGACTTGAGGTGGGTATGGATGCCCATATTGCCACCGAAATTGATTCCTTGAACTCCTGAAGACGTACCAGTGGAAGTATAACCTGCAGGCATGCTGGGCGCAGGCATACTATGACGAGCCACGGAATTCCTTTGGCTGGCAGCGGGTCTAAAAGATTCCGAGTGTCGAGTTGCCGTAGGGGGTGTGAACATGTGAGGCTTCATGACGTTGTTAGAGATTGGGCTGAGGGATCGCTTCTCAGGGGTTTGATCCATTCCGGTATATGGATTCGAGTGAGTCTGGAAACGGTGGCGGATCTGAACTGTAGGGGTGCCAGTTTGCACAAATTCCTTGTAGTCGCCAGGCTGATCCATAGAGAGCTGTGTGCCAATGTCGCGAACCGTAGGGTGAAGACGGGGGTGGACGAACTTGGTGTCGTACTCTTTCATCACTTGCTCCTGAATGACGGTCTTATCCTTGGCTTGTTGCGCAAATCGAGAGCAGAAGAAGAGAAGCTGAGCAGAGATGAGAGCCTGCAGAAGAAGTGTGTTCAGAACCGTCACACTTGGTCGAGGGTCAAGAGGAGCCAGAGGAAGGAATGTCATGTAGATCAAGACATGGCCGGGGCCAAAGAGACAGGCGAGCCGCAAACAAGCTGGGAGAGGGTCCCAGACTGCCAGCTCCCAAACATCCGATGTCTTATCAGGATGAGCTCGAGACTCAGCAGATTCCGGTGTTATCAGATTCGCGAGATAGCCAAGAGGCGTCGAAGGCGATGCGGTGGATTGGCTGACCTTGACCCGTCGAGCAGAAGGTGTCGAAAGAGGCTTGTCGACCGTGGCTAGGAAGAGTCGATACTTGCGTTTTCGTGTAATCGCGTAGAAAGCGTTGGTAAAGGAGATAGCTACAAGAGTCCAGACGAGTGGATAGACCTTTGCGATATAGATGATTAGTCTCGACGTTACAAAAAGCAACCTGGAAAGCTGAGGACTTACCAAGAATGAGAACCAGCCAGAGTCGGCCTCATCGGAGAAAATATCATCGTCTGAAGTAGAAGAGCCTGAATTTGCGCGCGCAAGCATAAACACAAAGTTCATAGCCAGACCCATCTGCGTTCCCTTGGCTGTTGAGTCCCAATCCCTTGTCTCAAGCTCCTCGGACAACCAGAGCAAAAAGTCCATGGGATTGATGGCAGCCATGATGCGCTCTCTAAGCGGCTGACGGCGAACGAGGCGTGGCATTTTGAGCAAATCACTTATTATCGCTTGCTAAAAGTCGAGAATAGCGATCGCAATACCCGGGTCAAGAGTCGGGGGTAGTTGTGAAAACAACAAAGAAAGAAATGGCGGCGCTGGGCCAGACGGATGGAGATTATTTACTTTGAGATTATCGTTGCTGAGGACCAGGCCAATTCTTTGTTCACTAGCTGCCTAGGGGATCTGACCAGTAGGGATTCAGTGGAGGCTGCAGCATCCACCTGCCGTGGGGTCAGCTTCCAGGTTCCTAGTCGGAGCGGAACCTCAGGCGCCCGACCTCCTTCGTACCGCAGCTGTAACCACCACAGTCAACTTAGCGCTCTCAACTCCGGCAAGAGGTGGAAGCAAATAAGTCCACAATCACCAATATGGCTTCGCAAGCAGACTACAAAGATCGACAGTTTCTGGCCGTCATTGGCGACGAAGTATGGGTCGCACCGAAAGCTCTTTGTTCGACGCTTTGCGCTGACGTAGCTCGCATCTAGGATTCCGTCACAGGTCTGCTTCTTGCAGGTATCGGCGTGAGTCTCTCTGAATCACTGCGCTTCTGCGATGCATAATCATCTATACTAACTCTATACAATAGCATGTAACTACAGGCGCCGACGCTCAAAAGAACTTCCTCGTTGTTGACGGGAAAACCGACACAGCTTCCATCGAGGCAGCGTTCGATCGATTCACCGAGGACCGAAAAGATATTGGCATCGTGCTCATCAACCAACATGTCAGATGCTCGTCTTGATCGCCATTATTTACACAGCTAATCAGGCTGCAGATCGCGGACCGAATCCGACACCGTATCGATACCTATACCGCAGCTTTCCCCGCCGTGTTGGAGATTCCCAGCAAAGATCACCCTTACGACCCTGAGAAGGACAGTGTATTGAGACGAGTTCGGCGCCTGTTTGGAGAGTAAACGAACATTGTTTCACCCGGCGCATGGTCTTGTTTCGGGGTAGCGGAGCGAGCATGGTATTGAGGCAGTAATGAACCTGGCCGTATGAGACTTGTATTCGGGTATTGCGCGTTTTCGACTTCATCATGTTTATGCAGGACAGTTCTTAAACAGAGATGAGATACGAGGTGGAGTACAATGCAATGGACTCGTTTATCAGAGATGCTAAATAGATCTAAAGCCGCTGCCGGATGCTCAATTTGAGCAATGAAATTCGCCAAACCAAACGTTAACCGAGAAACCCATGAGAACGTGCCAACAGTAAGTCATGCCATCATGCGTGTGTTGTGAATGCGCCATAATCCCAATTACAGATCACTGCCGAAGAAGCCCTTGCTGCTACGAGAGAAGGTGACAGTCGCCGTCAAGCAGGTAATCTGAACATCATCGGCGGTAAAAACATCAGCCAACACGGTGTACTTGCCCTGCAAGAAGTTAGCACTAGAATCAATATCGGGTGAGGCACGAGAACGCACAGGAGGAATCTCAGCAGGGAGATCGACAGTCTTGGTAATCTCGATTTCACCGGCCTCGACGGGGCACTTGAGGTCGACGTTGCCAATCTGCTCACAGAGATCGGCCTTGGTGCTAATAAGGCGGATAAGACCGTACTTGACAGTCAGGAGGACGTAGGCGTCCTTCTCGATCTTCTGCTTAACCGATCCCTTGGCCTTGATCAAGAGCTCTTGGCCGCTATCAAAATGTTAGTCTGGACCACGAGTCGTATAAACAGTGAGCGGGGTGGCCGTACGCCTGGGGAGGGTTGGGAGCCAGGTCAACCTTGTCAATCTTGACGAGGTCGGCAGCGTGGTCTCCAGGGCACAGCTCGAGAGGAGAATCGCCGGGAATCTGGAGGTCGCCGTTGATAGTGGCATCGGGAGCCTTGCCATTGAGAACGCTCAGAGCCGCCGCTGGTGCCAGGCACGCAGTCAGGCAAGCGGTGACGGTAGAGAATCTCATCGCGCGGGCTTATCTCGCGACTGAATAGAACTGTTTGACGTCGTGCTGTATGCGAAAATGATACGAATCAAGATAGAAATGATGATGGTCGTGTGAAGTGATGAAAGAAGTCGTTATCAGGGCAGAAATGGCGGATGGTGAGCGGCCTCTAGTGCCGAGTGCGTCATGGGACTGATGCCCCACTCTTTGATACAATGACTGGCTGGTAACGACTGAGAATTGATGCCTTACCGCCTTGCAGGTAGCCGCGGGCCGTATCCGAGTGGACCTGCTGCACTAAGAAGCTACAGTAGGCACCTTGCCTTACCACAGACAGAGCTGGAGTCTAGAACCAATGCCATAAAGTCTGTGAATGACATTGCAGTGAGGTGAGTGACGCTTTCATTACTTGTCTGTTACGATAGGGCGGATAGACACAAGTTTATCCAGCCGCATAACGTTAAAAGTAGTCAGCATATGTACAGTACGTACCTAGCCATCTTCAAACATCTTCAAGATTGATAAGAATAGAACACCTGATTGTACTGTGGTATGTACCTAGTCCCTCATTCTCATGCAGGTTGTCTCAGGTTTTGCGGAGGTGGAACATATCGCTTCGCAGGTGGTCGGTCGTTCACGAGGAGAAGCCATTTGCGGTTAGCGTGATAGACATGGATTACATGCCTGAGGCACCAAGATGGCAGCCTTGCGCACGGACCATGTTCAGATATCTGCTATATAAGCCCGCTCTTCCTCCAACCTACTTTTAAAAAATCATACTTACCTTGCCTAGTACTTCCTTGATCATGAATAAGGAAGCTCAGTGTGTGACGGCCTGCATTGCACTTCGCGGAGTCGTCTGCACTCTATTGTCCTTCGGGGCCATAGGGGGCGTAATTTTTGATTTATCCCATCTTTCATTGTGATCTGCTGCTTGCGGCGGACATGAAGAAGGAATGCATTTGGGTTGTGTGCTGTCGGCTGTGCTGTGCCTGAGTATTCGGTCGGTTGATGAAGAATGCACGCATGGTCACCAGATGGTGCACTTTGCCGCGCATATTTGTCGACGGGATTCGGAGTGAATTAGATTAGGTCGGAGATGTTCCAGAACGAGGAGACCACCCGTAGATGATGGTGAGACGCGTCGGTTCTTGCAAGTTTCTTGGAGAGTGGATTCGAGTCATGGAATTTGATTGCGCTGGTGTTGCTATTGGCCGAGGAGTCTGTATCGCTTGGCGCGAGTTGATGAATGGCATTTCCATGTTTTGGACGAATGCATATTTATTTTCATGCTGGTCTTTGCCGATGGATCAATCCCTGCTCACGAGTCGATCTTTGTCAGAGAACATCGCACTGTATTGCTATGCGTTCCCTGTGCTGCATGCTCCCCCGCTTCCAATATCACATCCGTTTATCGTAGGTACCTGGAGCCGAAGGTGTGAGGCTAAGGTTTCGTCGCGAAAGGGAGAAGGGATTCAAGAAGGGAGGAATGGAACCTGCAACAAGACTCGAGTGAGCAGGACAAAACACGGCGAGACTTTGCTCACTGTAACATGGATAGCTACCTACCTATATTTGCATTAAGTTACGGATAGAGTAGCACGCGGATCCCATGTACGCGGACCACTTTCTTGCCCTGGTCGGCTAACATGGATTCGAATACGGGCAAGATCGCGAGACAGACACGACACGATGGGAATGGGAAACTGTTGCACACATGTGTTTTGAGCAGACTGTGGGACGAGGCTCGAAAGGGAATGTACGTACATACACAGTAAACTGTGAAATGGAAGCAGCTCCAAGTCAAAATCAAAATGTCGGTGTTTGAAGGATGCAACGCCATCATCGCACCTTTGATGCCGCAATGTGCTGTGGCACTCTTGGGGATGACGCGACCAGAATCATCATTATCACGCAGTCAGCTTGCACCACACTTGACTTTCATATCCCATCATGGAATCTTTGACGGGCTTCACGCAATGCATTTGGCTCAACCTCACATGATTGGCTCGAGTGTAGGTACGGAGTGCACCAAAAGACACCAAGCTTCCTCCCTGTCAAACAATCCAATCAACGAAGGCCAACAGGGATATGCCGTCCGGGTTGTGGTCCTGCATTGGTCGCGTATACAGTACGAACTCGAAGCATGATGGAGACACACTGTAAGTGGAAGGCTAAGCTCTTTTGCATCGAACTGCTAATCTTACACTGGCGGGCTAGCAAGATAGAAGAACAGTTCTGGAACAGAACGTCGATATTGCTTCATGATAGCTTCCGAGTGGGATTGCAACAGATGATGGGTGCAGTCTGAATCTCCTTTATTGGGTTATACTCTGTTGAGAATGGCTTTATCCAATACCCATCATAAGCTCACGACTAAACTTCTTCTTTCCCCTGGAGCTTTCCTCGGCGGCCTCAGGCTAGCTTTTAGATTCACTTTCTCACTGGTTCTTCGTCTCACCAGGCAAACGCGATTTGTTTGTGGCGGGTGCCAAATTTCAGACACCCCGCTCGGGCCCACCACAAGCCGACCAACCAGAAGCAGCGATCCGAGCCAGCAAAACCAGCATCGGCTCTCTGTCTGGCCTTGGGCGTGTTCAGGTTACGTGCCTGATTCCCTGGAAGTGAGCGTCGTCATTTTGCCTTTGAAAATCTGGTGAAGCCCCCTCCCGACTCCTTCGCTTCCCGTTCATACCGAAAATGCTCGACTCCTAGTGTCGGCCCATCGCAGAAGCAAAGGAAGCAAAGCGAAGCAGACTCGAAAGACATGGCTTTTCATTCTTTTTCTATCCACCCCGTCCCTTCTCACTCACATCTCAAGCGGCGATACTCGAGTCTCAACGACCTCCATCGCTCACCTACTGACGGATGAGGGCCCCTGGCTGGCTGGCTACCTACCTACGCCCGCCCACGCCAAACAAAAACCCGCCGTACGCAATTTCCAGCAGAAACCCTCTCCCCATCTCACTTGACTTCCCTCCCCCCTCCTCTTACCTAGCCCAGCTCAGCCCAGCCCACGGGCAATATTTGTTGTTAGTGCCTCAGGCCAGCAATGCGCCCTGCGTGCCCTGCCTGCTGCACTAAGATTCTCCTTATCCACCGCCAGTCAAGGTTTGGTCTAGCGCCAATCTTTTGTCATTGTCTCGTCTCTTCTCTTCCATGTCTCTCTGCCCGTCTTGTTTTTTCTTTGGGGGTCAGTCACCGTTACTGGCGTGGGAGTGTGTCCCGTCCGTCCCCGTTCACACTCGTACAGTACAGTACCTACACTTCACTCTCATTGGAACCTCCACCCAATCCAGCCAGCCAGCAGCCCACGAGAGGATACATACCCAAAACAGCCCCAGTGGCCCATTCATTTTGGCACCCTCTGCTGTTATCGTCGTCGCTGCTGCTGCTGCTGCAGCTTCTGAGCGCTGGCTGCTGCCCTGAGATTGAGTGGGAGACCGATGGTGAGTGAAGTGCCGCTGATGAAAGTACCAAGTGGTACGTACCTTTTTTTTTTCTCCTACCCTTCAGGTTCCATTACTTGCCCGCTCTCACTCCCAGATTGGAGGTGCCTCCCCTCTTAGCCAACTACTGGAAATGGGCCCCCAGGCAGGTCCCAGGTCGGTACCGCATTACAAGCCCAGCCTACCAAGTACCAGCGCCAGTGCCAGTACCGCACTTGTCTTGAAGCACACCCGGCCTTGTCGCTCCTCCCCATCCTCTTTCTTCCCATCACCCACCCTTCTTCGTGCAGTCCACGATCTTCAATCCTCACCTCTCGTTACCGTTTCTCTGCTTCAAGCGCTACTTCTGTACGGATTGTGTTTGAGTAGTCTCAAATCCTATTTTCTTCATCCTTTCACTTTAACTTTCGCCTCGCTACAACTTAGCCCTGTTCCTCTCGGCGCTCGACACCTCGACCTTACTCGTCTCAACCCTGCCGTGACCGATCACAACGAGTTTTGCGAAAACACAAACCGACCGACCGTGTCCCCAACACGACCTCGACTCGCGTCTACGCCTCATATTCTGCGTCTCCCTGTCGACCTGATCACAACAGTCGACTTGGTTTCCTCTGTCGTCGCGCCGCTGTCCCTCCACCCTAGGTGTTGACGCTTCCCCCAACCTGTCTCGAGTCTCTTATTCGACGCTTGCGATTCCTGACTGTCAGAGTACGATCCGACCTTGCCTTGCCGCATGAGACTCCTAGCAGTCATTGCAGTTCGCGATTCCTCCCTACGGTCTCCCCGACGCGCCACCTGAACGGCGTCGTCATGCTCCAAAGACCGCGACGATAGACAAGACACATACTCTCCCCGGTGTTCACTGCATTATCTCTACCGCAGATTATGACCGACAAGCCGGCACCGCCGTCCACGCAGTCCGCGGCTCCTAGCCAGATCGTCCCTCCTGCTCTGCCGGGCGCAACACCCAAAGACGAAGTCGCCCGACCGAGTGAGGGAGCAGAAGAGGAACCATACACCATCAAGTGTATCTGTAACTTCTGTGACGACGATGGAAACACCATATACTGCGAATCGTGTGACACGTGGCAACATATCGACTGCTTCTACCCCGACAATCGAGAAGAGGCCGTACGTGAAGATTTTGCTCACTCCTGTGCAGAATGTAAACCTCGACCTCTCGACCGTCAAAAAGCCATCGAGCGTACACTACGCCTCAAGAACGGAACAACGGACGAACGTGCTGATAAAAGAACAAAAAGACCCCCTTCCAAAAGTCACAAGAAGAGATCAAAACCTTCCGATCTACCAATGAATGGTCATGCCAGCCCACAAGAGAATGGCAAACACGGCCATTCCGGAGATCACCCCCATCCTCCCAAGAAGGCGAAGCATCGCTCCTCACAATCCGTCAGTTCCCAGGCTCCCAAGCGGAGTCCATCCTATGGAAATGGCCGATCAAATACTGCCCATCCTCCCAGCCCTGCAACCACCCCTCCCGACCTTCCCGATGATTTTCAAATCCACCACTATTCCCAAGGATTCTACAATTTGTACAATGCAAGGGATGTTCCCGAATCACGAAACAATGTCTTCGCAAGCCTCGCTATTCCAACAGCGCTATCTCGCTGGCTTCGCGAGCCCAATACGATGGAAGTGTTTCAAAAGGCACCCGCAAATCTGGAAGCCAATAAGCCCAAGCTTGAAGTTAGCGATGCTACACGAACACTGGACGACGGCAAAGCTCTTAGGTGGAGGTTTCTAAAATCCAGCACGCCGATTGAGAAAGACGTCCCCCTTGTCGAGCTGAATGGTGAGATTGGTTTCCAAAAGGATTACTGCGCTGAACCCGACAACTGCTGGGCAGACCTGTCCTCCCCCCTCCCATTTGTTTTCTTTCACCCTGTGCTACCCTTATACATCGACACCCGGCAAGAAGGCTCGCTTGCTCGCTACGTTCGCCGAAGCTGCAAGCCCAATGCCCAGCTCGATACGTATCTTTCTGACGAAAGCGAATACCATTTCTGGATCGTGAGCGACAGGTACATCTCCGCCAATGAACAGATCACTCTACCTTGGGATTTCCATTTAGAGAAGAGTGTAGATGCTCGTTGGCTTCACCTTCTTGGTCTGCGTGATGAGGATTCCACCAGCAATACCGAGACCCCAGTGGATGAGACAGAATACATGGCGATGCGGAATTGGATAGATCGAATTCTTTCCGAGTATGGCGGGTGTGCGTGCGACCTGGATAACAACTGTGCATTTGCGCGATTTCATCGCCAGTATCTCTTTGGCAAACCCCAGGGGCGCGCCCCAACAAAGAAGAAGCAAAGGAAACCGAAGGCACAGGCTATCTCTCCGACGAGCACAGGACAGGCTGCCACCAGTCGAGCCACGAGTGAAAGTCACATTGACGATGGTGCAGATCACGACAACGGGTCACAATCTGGCTCTCTGCGGAGCAAACCGCCCAGCCGTGATCTTACACCCCTCCGACAAGGCTCTTTTGACCAATTAGGTATTCTAACTGAGCCAACGGATCGAGACAAGCGGAAGGTCGCCATGGTTGAGGACACGTTTCGCCGTATGGAGCAGCAGCAGCCTCCAAGGAAGAAGAAACGCGTATCCGATGGCACTGGTTCGAACTCTTCCAAATCAAAACAACGCAATGGCTCGGTTGTATCCCACGGCGCCTATGTTGATGCCGGGACTTGCAGAAGCCATTCGGGATCACCAACTAGTTGTTCTCCGCATATTCTACAGAGGCCGTCCATCTCCAGTCAAGACCCCACAGCTAGTCGGTCACGCCAATCTTCAACTACACCAAGAGGAGTATACTGCGATGCTGCAGTACAGACGGACCCTGTTGAAGGTGCCTGGTTCAGTGGGCCAAATCAATCACCTCGTCCAAAGAAGCGAATTATTTCACTTTCCAAACGTCTACTAAACAGCCGCCATAAAGTCCGAGTTGATGAAGAGGATTTCCGCCGACGATCCTCAGTCAGCCAAGCATCCACTGGTACCGTAATGGAAGTCGACTCAGCTTTGGAACATGCCCCGGTGATCAAGCGATCGGAGTCGGAACTGCCACCTTTGTTTTCTACAGCCGGAGATGTGCCCATGCCAGATGCCTCGTCACCGACTACCACTCCTGTTCTTGGATCAGCTGCAAGCGAGACGCCCACGAAGATTAAAACTCCAGACCTACGCGTGCAACTACCTCCCGTGCCGGCCTTTGATAGCACAGGGCTTGGAATTCACAATGCCACAACCCCGAAGTCTAGCGGCGTCACCCATTCACCCGTTTCAGGTACATTGCCAAGTCCCTTTGCCCCGCCGGCTGTCAACGGAATTGCCACTCATCCCAGCCCTGTAAAGAAGAAGCTCAGCCTCAGCGACTACAGGAAAAGCAGGATGAATAAGGCTGCTGGGAAAACCGCCGGAGGTCACGCTGTTCTGAAACCTTCCATCTCGAGTCCCGAGGACACAAAGGTCGACATCATGGTTGAATCGCCAGCGATCGAGAAGCCGGCGGAGAATATGATGATGGCTCCAGTGGCTGCAGCCAATGGTTCTTCATAAAAGGATGAAGTGTTTGTATGTTTAATGTTACAACCGTTTCAAGATTTTCTTTGTTATATTGTTCGGAATCGGGGATGACGGAATCAAAAGCCTGGAGTTCTTTCATTCTTATATACTGGCTGGTACGTCAGACGGTTACCCCGATGATTTGGCGTTTGGGGAGGTTCTAGGATTACGGATGCTGGGATTGCTGGGACCAACAGTGTCGATGAGACCTAGCATCTGAATACGGGAATGGCGTCACAGGGTTGGTGCCTATAAATGAATCAACGGGATTTCTCCTCAGGGGTCATTGTGAGAGAAAAAGCAGAGTTGTTATGTGTGGTTCTTTGTTGGGCTCATTTTTTTGACTGATGTTGATGTCGAAGATGTTTGAGCTGTTATGAAAGGAAACAGGTGGAAGAGAAACGTTGAGTAAAGTCTTGTCTCGAGAAGACGCTCAAGGACTCGTTTTATGTAATCATAAGCGTTGCCCGTGTTTGCAAATGTACTTGTCATAGTTATGTAGTACTGCCCGAATGATGGGAAATACACCCCTTTGAAAGATGCTACTTGGTCTTGAATTTGACCTTTGAAAGTCAACACGTTTCTGATAATTGACGAATCCATTCAGTCAATGATGCTGATGTATTAGGTCTAAATTAGCTTTCCAACCAGTGGAATGAGATTCTCTAGATATTAGTTAGTGTCTATCACCCTCATCTAACGCATTCTCCTCTGCCCCCCTTCATTTAATACTGCGCAGTTGTCCCCCAGTTGTCTTCCTTAAAGACCAACAGTGCCAGACGATGTCTCACAAACAGACCAAAGAAACCAGCAACAAGCTGAAGCATGGTTATTTCAAGGGCCAGTCGATCCTCACGAAGAGGTCCGCGCCAGACGAGCCAGAGGTTGAGGATGGTAAAGTTGCTCGTCTCCACAAATTGACCTTCTTCATCGGTTGTCACCTTTACTAGCCGCAGCTTGTCGAGGAGATGGAGACCACGAGCGATCAAGGGATGTGGTTGACGTTCAGGAGACCAGGGGGTAACAGAAGGCTCCATGAGGCCGGTTCGGGCGTTGAAGTGAGGAAGTCGATGGCGTGGGCATGGGATCAAACCAAAGACTTGAGGGCATGAGTAGAGAAAGTTGAATATTTGAGGAACGAGGAGGAGTCCAAGCGTCTTTGAGAAGTGGCCGAGGATACCAACGACGGCAAAGACCATGCCCGAGAAGTAGCAGTAGGTATCGCCAACAAAGACCTTGGCGGGGTACCAGTTGTGTAGGAGCAAGGCGCACGAGACGCCCATCCACGGTAGAAGAAAGTAGAGAGAGAACAAATGAGAGTCGGTAGCAGGGTGAGGATAGGGCGTGAAGAGATACAGGCAATCGTTAAAGACGAGGAGAAAGGCGATGACGATGCATTGAGATACTTCAATGCCGTTGATACCCGCCAGCATGTTGATGCTCTGAGGGCAAAACATGGCAACGCAGGCCATGTAGACATAGTAGAGAGCTCCGAGATCAAACAGCTCGCCGAGATATGGCTGGAGCTGGAGAGGTAGGACGATGGATGTGACATCAAAGTCGACAAAGTAAACAACGAGAAGAGGAATAGAGGCGAGACCAGGGATCCACCACTTGTGACGCCAGCGAATATCAAAGAGGTCATCGCCAACGCCAAGAAGGGCAATTGTCTGAAGAGAGATGATGGCGCTCAGAAACGAAGCGAGCTACACAGGTTAGTAAAAAAAGCATCAGACATTAGTATTGCGCTGCGCACCTTGTTGTGAGGAAAACGATGCAAAAGTCGTCCATGGCTGCTCTGCCCAAGCTCAACCACGACATCACGATTTCCACCACCACTAGTCGCCGCAACAATATCCTTATAGAACGGAAACGGGATAAAGACGATAACGCTGAGGAGGTAAACAGCAGCACAAACGGCGCCCATACACTCGGGGATCTCGGTGCGGTGCTGCTTGCTCATATCACGACCGCGGAAGCCAGCGCGCATAAATGTAGGGCCCAGCCAGCGGATCATGGCGTAGCAGAGCGCAAAGGCTAGGACGGAGAGAGCGAGGGATGCGATGAGGGGTTCGCCATCGCCCTGAAGAGTGTTTGCTAGGACGGCGAAGGCTGCGACGGAGATGGTTGAGAGGGTGAGGGTCTCGGAGCGAGAGAGCGAGGTTGTCGTCGAGACAGCCATGATGGGCTGCTTGGTGATTTAAAAGTTGGAGATGAGTGTTGGTGGTGAGGTGAAACTAGACGGCGCGAGACGAAGAGGGAGGGCGCATCATGAACAATATCGTCGTAGCAATTGTAAAAAAGAGCGTCGACTGCTGTTGATTGTCTTAACACAATGCGCTGTCAGGACAAGGCGAAGTTGTTGCAAGGTGAGGTTTTGGTGACACGTTGTTACACTGCGAAGGCGGAACACGGGCAGCAGCCGGGATGTGGAGTTGGGATATGGATTACGCGGAAACACGTGCAATTAAATACACACGATAGTGGGCAGAGAGACAGCACAGGTTTATTTCATGTATATTCCTTCATCTTACTTGTTGGGATAAAATTACTTTGGTTATAGTTATAGTTGAGAATATAGGTAGGCAGGTCAACTATATCAGAGACGTCTGCAACAAAGGAGGCATACATAATATCACCACCACCAAAAATTTGATACATTATTGTTGATCCAGTTCATTCGCTTTTAAGGGTATCATCTTAAAACCGTACCTATGCAAGCAAATAAACCAACCCCAGGATCAAAGTGGAGAGTTCATGATCCCATCCAATATGACAAAAGTCGACCAAATATAGCCCTAACCCAAACCTATCATCAGTTAAACCTCCCAGCCAAGCCAATCCCAATGTCCCAAAGCGCCCGTATTCAAAATCATAAACCAGACCATCTATCTAAGTACCCAAGTGTCCTTTTTCCTTTTGTCATGTTTATATGGTATCTCTAATTCAATATCGTAGGCGGTCGTCTTTAAATTTCCTTCACAAAGCCCACTTCAACCAGACTGTCTGGGTCAATGTTAAGATTGGCGAGCTTGGTTCGCGAGTTCTCTCGAACCCATAAGAATGCTTCAAGCGCTACCCGGCGCAAGTAACTGAAAAAACTTCTCTTCTCCGGTTTTTGTACCCGCATCGTCTGCTTGCCCATGAGGTAAACTGTTTGTGCTTCCTCAGCTGCGCGGAGCGCCTCCAACTCGCCTCGGGCCTCTGGTGGCATGTCGTTCTCGTCAGGTGGGAAAGGGCCTCTTGTAATAAATGTCATCAACTCGTTTACAATGAGTGGTGCCAGGTTCGGTGTAAGAACGTCATCCATGTAACCATGTCGCAAGACGATTCGATAACATGAGGGGATCTTTGTTGTAACACGAGCAATGACAAATCTTTGGTCAGATGGAACCGTGGGCTGAGAAATCGCGCGCATGTGGAAGAAGACGATCACCTGTGGTCGGGTTTGGAACTTTCGTACAAACTGCGAGAACACTTTTGGGATGTGATCACCGCTGCCGCCGACTTTGTCGAAGAATATCCCAAGTCCCGGAGCCACCATCACTTGCCCACCTCCAAACTCTGGTGAAAGTTTCAACCGAATCGAGCGAACCGAGCCGTCACATGTGAAGCCCCTGGCGATGGAGTTATTTCGTGAGGTACTCCGGGAAGACATGAGGAACTCTGAAGGGTCCACCTTGTCTCTCTGCTCTGCCTCCCATTGTTGCTCCTTGCCCCATCGCCAAAGCATGACGAATGAGCTGAGAATGAAGGACAGAACCAGTGCAAACCAACCACCATCAGGCACCTTGTTCATAGCTGCACTGAGATAGATGCTGTCGAGGAGGATGAAGACGAGAAATCCAATGAGAACAATAAATGATGGGGTTCGCCAGATGATGAGTGCCACCAGTGACACCATGCACGTCGTGATAAAGGTGACAATTATCACACAAGCGCCATACGCATGACCCAAACTCGTCGTCTAAGAAAGTCGTGTCAGACAAGACCGTTCCAAAGTTACACAATGGGGGAACAACCTACATTATTATAAACAGCTGTGACTACAACAGTTCCAATCATCAGTAACCAGTTTGCAAGCGGCATGTAGATCTGGTCATGAAATCGGCGACTGGTGTGAACTGTCTTGATATGAGGAAAGTAGCTGAGTCTCATCAGCTGCGAGATGAGTTGGAACGAGCTGGTGATCAAGGCCTGACTGGCAACAACGGCGGCGAGCACGGCAATAATTATACTAAAGTACAATGTGCTCTCGGGAACGGTGCGGAAGAAAGGATTCGTGAATGCCAGCCCAGTTTCATCCTGTGCAATGTAAGCAGCTTGACCGCAATATGTGACTAGCAAGCATGGAAAGGCCAAGAACAGCCACGAGAGTTGTATGGCTCGCTGTCCAAAGGCACCAAGATCTGCAAAGAGAGATTCGACACCAGTGAATGCGAGAAGTAATCCACCAAGCGACTTCCATCCGGTCGAGTCGTTCCGTATCAAGTACGTGAAGGCGTAATGTGGGCTGAATGCCTTGAGCACGGTATGGTCGTACAAGACGAGATTGTATATGCTGATGGAGAAGTTATAGAGGAGCCAAACCACAACGACGGGAGCAAAAGAAGTGCCAATCTTGGACGTGCCAATGAATTGCAGCAGGAAGAGCGCAATTAGTATTGCGCAAGAGGTTCCCACGATAGCAGGTCTTCCCAAGTCAGGTCTGATAACCTGAATTCCCTGGACAGCACCCAAGACGGACTGGGCTGGTGTAAGGACGCTGTCGGCCACAACCATGGAAACACCCAAAACACCGACAATTTTGAGGACGCTTTGTGCAACCCGACTTCTTTCCAGAAAGTCTCGGGCTATTCTTCCAGCCGGGGCCAAGTCGGCGCCAGTCTCGCGGTCCAGGCGCACAACAATTCTCTCGGGGCCATTGGGGTCGACACGGGCGATATTGGCGTATCGAGCAAGTAGAGAGTACAGGGCAAAGGTGCCTCCTTGTCCGTCGTCGTCGGCCGATAGTACGATGAAACAATATTTAAGTGTCACGATGATTGTGAGGGACCAGATGATTATTGAAAGGGCTCCCACAAGGTCGTTCCATGACGGTTGTTCGTTAAAAGTCGAGCTGAAAACATAGAGAGGGCTGGTGCCAATGTCTCCGTAGACAACACCAGTGCTCTGCCAGGCGAGCCATAACAGCACAAGGCCCTTGTACGTCTTTTCAAAACCAACATGTCAGAGCCTCGTCCCATAATGGTATACGTTCCCATCGCGTCGGGACCTACCTGCTTGTTCTCGCGACACAAATCCTCATGCTCGATTCGCTGGGCCTTTTCCTGGTCGTGTAGGTCGCGGGCTTCGGGATCTGTAGGGGCGGCTTCTTCGCTTTCCTCAGCGGCCGCGTTGACCCAGGCTTCTATTCTCTGGTTGCGGGCATTGTAAGAGATCATTTCGATCTTGAGTCGAGGGGGTCACTCGGTGACGCTGGTCCGGGACCAAGACGAAGGACCAATACCCGGGGCTCATGCTTATATGTATACACTGACCATGTTCTGATCTGACTAGGATGGTGTAGAATGACGAGCCTACTAATCCCAGCCCAGACTAGAACGCCATGCCTGGGTGAAACTGGCTGGCTTGCTGATCCACTCCGCCAACAGCCACAATTGTGGTCAACGGAGACCATCTTGTCTGCCAAGAAGTCCTTGGCAAGCAACCACTGATAGAGCTGATAGGCCCAGGCGTAATCGGATAAAAGACAGTTTCTTAAGCCTCTCCACCGAACGTCGAGAAAGACCTTCTGCTGAGAATATGCACCTGTATGCAGGCCTGGGGCTGTGTGCATGGTCGAGGGTCCAATTTTCCCCTCACTTGCAGACGGCTCTACCCACGATGCGGCCGAGATACTACATAGATGTTGAGACTTGAGTCAAAAAGTTCGAGGGTGCTATGCCTAGGGTGGATGGTTCCCTGGCGGTCACTTTGAGACAGTCCAATAACATGCACACACCCGCCAGTTCCTCCAATCTAAGCGTAAAGACGTGCGGGGATAGGATAGGATAGGATAGTCGAGCTGGGGTACGAATAGCGATCCATATGTTAGTTGCCTGGTTGCATTCGTATGTATCTGCACATTTGTCTCTTTTCTCCGCGTCTGAACCGTCTTTTTCAAAGTCTTGGCTGCTTATTCATTGCATACATATGCATCGTAAAAAGGGTCTTGCTTCGGTCGTCCGAGGCCAAGTGAATGGTCTTACCGAGTATTTCCGTATGACATTCGAGTCAGCCTCTACTGCAGACGGGACGGGCAAAAATCCCTCCCTGCTGAAGGAACCTGTCAGTTTATCGACCTGACCTTGTCCAGAGCCCCACGTGAATACATGAGAGGTCTTGGGAGTCTTGGGAGTCTTACGTTGATAGTGTGATTGCGCTTCTCTGATGCCGAGCCAAGACCCTCTAATTGTCTTGTATCAGGCAATGTTGCAAGGTGTGCATTTGGGGCATTACGAAGCTTCCCGATGTTTATGCCAATGTCATATCCATTTGCGATAAGTGGTGCCTTCCTCTCAAGGCCACTTGCATCAAAAATGGAGTTCGTGATAGAGGAGGCGGTTGCGATCACTGTCTCTTTCCCCTTGCTCTGGTAGTTTCGCTAAGGTAACCGCAACGGCTTGATACTACCTCAATAGTTACACCGGTAACTAGTGTCAAACCTGATGGAACTATCTATCGTAGAGGCGTAAGTTAAGCATATCATAGTACGGATACTTAGGTTTGTTAAACACGCAATACAGAGTAGCAGAGGCGCCTAGATCCTGGTATGGAAGCCGGGTACAGTAACAAGCTGAAAAGGCTAATCTCAATACATATCTCAGCACCTAATTATCCAACCACAATATCTTCCGTTCACCGATATGTGCCATGCCTGGTAATGGTTCCACATTCAAATCATGACCCAAGCCTAGCCATTACATACTGTGTCATTCGTGTAAGCCGATTACTCATGATATCCTCCATATCATGAATTATTCGTCCTAACAGTGTCATCCATGCCTACACGCTTCCACAAAAAGGTTTGAGCAACTCGAAAATAATAAACTCAAAACTAAACACAAGACCACTTGACATCAAATACTCACCATGTGCACACCGCGTATGCGTCATGGAATATTGCCAAGATGAGGTCCAAGAAAAAGATGCACTTATCAGAGATCTCGGCGCAAATCTTCGTGCCCGTCGGCTCCATCCTGAAGATCCTCCATACTATACCCTTCGTGGTAATAAGCTCGAAGAACAGAATATAGACCTTTCAGGCTGTTATAGAAGCAGATTAATAAATGATACGACAATCATCCGATAGGTAGCATCAACTCTAAAGTTTCATCTGTAAGATTTGTCAATGTTTGCCTGCCTCATCGAGATACTCCAATGAGTGGCTTTGATTCAGGCGGTCATCGCCGTCTGCAACATTATTCTGGAACAGCGGCTATTGGGTGGTCGGTTCATGCATCAAGGCGGGACAGATTTACGATGTGGGTGGAATACATATACAATACCGCCAAGTTTTTTCGGACTGTATAGTAACATGCAGATATATAGTATGTACCTATGTACCATCAAGAAACGCCAAGTATGTAAGTATCAGATGAGAGGCCTCAAACTAAATCCCATGTAACAAGGTACGAGAAGGCCATTCCATATCTCCCGTACCCGGCAACGAATTCTTTGCTTGTGAGCCCCCTTGCATCTTTACGGTCCCCAAAGCTTGTCACAACGAGCAGCCGTACCGATTCCCCCCGAGGCCCCAGATCTCTGGCATTAACATCAAGCCAATACCAGTATCCGTTCGTTTCAAGCGGTATCAACTCTTCCCTCTGGCCTTCGCCTCGAGGAAGGCTGAGAACCACCAAACGCTCCTGACCAGCACATTTCTTCTCGGTCCAGTGCTCACAGGCCTTGGAGTACTGGAACCGCACAATCTCACCGCTGTCAATCGAGAGATGGCGCTGCTTGGGTTCCACGCTCGATACATCGATACCCTCTTCGGCAGTGGTTGAGCACATCCCATGGGGCTCACCGTCAATTCCTCCAGTGTAGTAATATTCCCAAGTAATAGGTTGACCGTTTGCTCGGAACTGATACCGTGACTCCTGTGGAAAATGTGATCGGCCAAAATTCTCATTGGAACTGGTGAATTCTGAAGGTGAGAAATGAGCCTTGTAGCTTTGCCCGTCTAGATGACCGGCACCCCAACACGCGTCCAGCAACTTCCAGTCGCCGCCATCGATTCGCACTGCGTTCCAAGCATGTCCGTCTGGCTTCGCTGGTGGTAGACGCTCGCCCTTCTTGAGCGGAGTGTATCCAAAGCCCTTTCCATGGCCAGTAACAAGCACGCACTCCAGACCAGCTTTGTTGGCGATCGCTTTGTATGTTTCTGCGTATCCTGCACAAACAGCTTTGCCTGTAAAGATTGTGTCCTCCGCTGTCATATGCCTTACGTTGTTGCCAAAGAATGCGGCAGTATCGTAGTCAATGTTATGATGGAACCAAGTAAAAATCGCCCGCGCTTTGTCTGTGTATGAGGGGAACGGGCCGCAAAGAACCTGGGCCAGATAACCAACGGGATCGTTCCTCGGTACAGATTGTCGGGGATATTGCGCAGCGACGGCATCGGGACCGCTCCAATCTCGACATAAGAGACATACTGGTTCAACTGGGGCGAGAGCTCGCGTCTCAAACGCTTCAATCTGGGCGACCGAGGGACGAGAAGAGAGTGGCACGGGTGGTGGTTCGTCTCCTGATTGTGCGCGGCCTGGTATTGGAGGTCTCGTGGGCAGTGATGGTTGGGAGTCGTTAGACTTGTCCTTGTTGGAGAATCCAAGAATTACCGGGGTTTTCGCTTTTGTATTCGCTGATGGCCTAGGTGGTAACTTCCTAGGTTGTGGTGCCACTTCTGGTTCAGGTGTAACATTTGCTTGTGGTTTCGCTGGCCGTGAAGGCAGCCTTGGTGGAAGACTGGGTCGAGCTGGAGGCGCGGGCTCAATAGCTCGTAAAGGCTGTGGTGACGGCGGAGCACGATTAGACCTCGCTTTTTCTCTGGCCGCAAGTGCTTTTTCTTTGGCCGCTGCTACTTTTTCTCTGGCAGCTGCTTCTTTTTCTCTCTTTGAGGGAGGAAGTTTTGGGAGGCTCGCGGGGTCATAAGCTGGAGGCAACTTATAACTTGCCCCGTCAGAGTTGATACTAGTCACTGACGAAGGAGGCCTGCCGCCCGCAGATAATGAGGATATCGCAGAGTTCTGTGATCTTTCTGAAGAGCCAGAATTTCGCCTCACTGCCAGACTAGATTGGGTCGAGGCACGTCTTGGTGGCAAAGTCGGAGCAGACTGCAGAGTTGGGGTCCGGCTGGGGAGTGGAGGCGGGGCTCGTTGTTGGACATCATCTTGGCCATTATGTGTTGCAAACTGTGGTGTTGAGGCCTTTCGCGTAGGTCGAGGAGGAAGTGATGGACTCTGGTGCGACGGAGTCGAGATAACCGGTACCGTCTGACTTCTGGCTTCAATGGCTGGGCGACCGGGAGGAGGTGGAGGAGGTGGTCGTTTGCGAGCTGGACCAGGGCTTGGGCTTTGAGCGACAGTGAAACTCTTTTGCTTATTGAGAGCAGCAATGCGCTCAGCCAGGGTGTTGTATTGAGGCTCTTCTGTGTCAGCCATTTTGAGTCTCTAACGGTTCTGAGCGATAACGGCGGTTGGGTATTTCACGATTCCAAAATCAGGCTAGAGGTGGTCTTTGCAAGACACGAGGTGTCTTGAGCTTGAATGAATGCGATTGTAAAGACTCGACGAGACCAAGTGAGGGTGATAGCGACAGACGTAAAGAATAGCAGTTTGATTGTAGGAAACAAGCATGACAATGAGGATGAGAAAGAAAAGAAATTCAGCAAATATACATTCTCTGGGCAGTTAAGTTACTAAGTTCATGAAACGGATGACTGCAGCGTCTGAGCGTTTATTGAAGGGGTCTGGAGGAATCCATCCATTCTACCATTGAACACAGCCCGCCATGGACACAGCCCTGTAGGTGGAACCTGCCTAGCCTGCCTAGAGCGGGGAACAGGTATCTCTAGAGTTTCATCATGTTCTAGAGCCAACGTGCCCGGGCATTACCTAGAATGGACTATGAACTATGATTGCACTGACCGTAACATAATACGAGCTTGGGTATCATACCACAAAATAATCGGATGGCAATTCTGTGCCGACCTAGCCAAGCACAAATTGTGAGCGAATCTACGAAGTAAAGTAATCGAGATAAGTATCTACCCCTTTTCTTTCCCTGACGCGTAATAAAGGACATATATAGGCCAATGGAGATCGGTGATACGAGACAAATCGATATTTGATTTCGATCGTACCCATTTTGCCAAGGAGCTCAATATCACATCACTCGTTGATGTGCATTTGGAATATTACTCCGTATTTTTTTTAGAGAATATTGTGGATTAGAACACCTATGCTTTGAGATGAGCAACGAACCATTTCTAAATATGAGACAATCTGGAAGCACACACAGGCTTATGATGTGTGGATGAGACAGACACTAACTTACAACATTAGACGACTAGTCTAATGCATGTCTGGACGGGATGATCTGCCTACAGTACCTAGCTAGGCTTGCAGTGTGAGCTAGGGTCCATTTTAGAGATTGTTTCATGAGGATGCGATACCTAGATATGGGTAATTGTAACTTGAATCTGTGAAGAGCGAGGGTCTGCTAAGCAATGGCATTGGACTTTTCGACAAGAACTGACCCGCTTGTTAAAATATCTTAGTTGTAAATAACTGTTGGTTCAACCTACCGAAGGATTAACACTTACATGAATGGGGCCACATACCACCAATCCATATATCACTCTATTGATGATTTCTTAATAAGGCATGGCAAGTCCAAGGCTGACACGTGTTTGCAAGACAAGGTCAATGAGAAAATTGAGCAAGCATATGGCTGCTCTACCTATTGTTGCTTATCAAGGTATCGTGTAGGTGACACCTGGCAGAGGATGGTTATGAGTGACCAGATGAAGTGTCATCAATCATGTTTGGACATATATTGAGTGTTATCAAAAACGTCAAATGCCGTAATTACTGTGACACAATGTTGTTTGACGGGTATATACGGGCAGGCATTGTGCATTTGACAATGTACATTTAGGTACTGTAGTTTTATACAGTCTTACAGACAACCACGCAGAGCAAGCTACCTATTGATATTTGTATGTGAATCGACTCCAGGTATTCTTCCTCGAGCAGTCTAGGCGCCTCCACTAACTGACTGACTACTGGGAGATCCCAGCTGGGAATCGTTGATCCGCCCCGCACTAGCCGCCATTCACAGCCAACCAAGTCCACCTTCAGTTAACGTGAACCACGCCCCGACC